>JBBPMK010000042.1:0-100863 GCA_038090295.1 Boletus semigastroideus | reverse complement strand
GGTCGTCTGTCCCGCAGACTTCCAGATCACTGCTCGACACCGACACGATCGACTCGTTCTTCCACGAGAACACGTAAATCTACAGTAGCATTTCGTCTACCTGTGACAATCGTGGAGTCGTCAAGCGAAACACAGTTAGGGACTTTCCTACCCAAACGCAAGAAACCGCAAGCGACGAATCCTCTGCATGCTCTTTTATGCGAGAAAGAGTCGGAGGATAAACGTGGAACCAGTTTTGCCGCCCTTCGTCTCGCAGAAGAAGCAATCAAGGAAGACTCTCGTGAGAGGTCCATTGACTCTGATGACGAATTCGACATCATGAATCGATTACGTTTTGCGGATGAGCAAGCAGCATGGAAAGCCGTTCATGAGCTCCGCAAGTCGACCACCCCCGTTAGCCCCAACAATGCCGAGAACTTCACCATTGGTGATCGCGAATCCAAGATGTTGGGTACTGCTGCTGGTGAAGCTATCGGTAAGATACTTGCTAGAGACAAGGCTAGTAAAGGAAAAGAGAAGGAGCGAGATATAAATGAGAGATTGACTTCGGGCATTTCCTTGTGGATGCAATCCTTAGATGAGGATATGGAGCTCGATCCTGTATCGATTGCGCCATTGACAGGTCATCCCATTCTTAACTGCTTGGACGGTTTTGTCATAAGCGGCAGTATGTGTCTTCTAGACCCTGGTTCAAGGCTAACCACATGTAATTCAGATAATTCGTTGCTGGAGCTGATTCTCCGTAGTGGGGCGCTTGCTGCTGTTCCCCAAGATATCCTATTGTCAAATATCCCTCAACTCCTGCACCTGGGTAGGTAGCCCTCGCAATTTATATTTTTGGTGCTGACCGTTTGGTAGCCCTCTTTGGGTCTTCACACACCGCCGATGCTGTCTTCATCGCCCTTCGTGATCTGTGGGAATTGAACTCATACAAGGTACAAATTCCTTTCGCTGCTATTCTATTTGTATTAGTGCGATTAGGTGCCAATCCCTCGACCCTCGATGGGTTCGGATTCCCTACGGGACCTGTTCAAAAGCACTGCGTTTCCCGCGAAATCCTCTTAGAAGCTCTAAAAAGACTTTTTGCGATCCTGAAGGCCGCTGCTTCGTTAGTAAAAGTTACGTTCTATTGACCAACCGGATTGCTCATGGATCATTTCCAGTGCCAGTGCTTTTTTTGACGATGACGTAGCGAATATTATATTGGTCCTGGTTATCGTCGGACTTGACCCAGTGACATCAAGCGAACTTCGCATGCAACTGGATATCACTCTGGACATCATTTGTAATCATTGCGCAACGGGTTGCGTAGTGCGTGTCATTCTCCATGTGCTCCACACACTAAATTCAACCTTACATCAGTCCCACGATATCCAAGAGAAAATCCTTAGCTTTGCTAGACCATTAGCTCCTATCAACAAAGCCCGGTTAGTGTCATTTTTCGCGAGCGGCAGTTGTCGGGCAAGGCACATTGCACGACGTCTCGCATACTGCATTCTTGTCTCTGTGCCAAGTACCCCGAGTGTATGTCCTGTCCCTTGAACCAGCGACACAGTAACTAATACATCGCAAAGGACCAGGTACCTCCGCTCGAACCGCTGTTGCTACTGCTTTCCCCCGCTGCTGGATCAGGCGAACTTTTCGACATCACAAATGAATCGACGGACTACGAGGAACTGAGGCACTACGTGAATATCCTATCCGTAGCACTTATTGATATTGCACCCTATGTTGAAGAAGAGAAGGCTATCATGAAGTCCGCGAGTATCGCATCGGTACAAGGGAGTCCAAACAAGCACAAGAAGCCACCAGTGCCACCTCTCGAGCTTCTCCGTGGAGTGCTTGACATTTTACAGGGTAAAATAGGTGCGGAATCACTTTGCAGTTTGAGGGGATGATAGTGACTTATCTACCCCAGTTGACACCCGTGCTGCTCACCTTGACCGATCGAGAATGAAGGCGGCGATACAGCGCCTCACATTACGTATCCATTACAATCGTATGGCACTCATAGGTCTTCGTCAGCGTCGACGGGCGTCCACTCTAAAAGCCTACTTTTCGCCACAGCGCCAGTGATTCAAATTGCGGAGAAGACCAGTGTTCACTCTTTATCATCCATGCATTGCAAGAAACTCGTTTTGTCGTCCATCCTTTTCGTCAAACATGCTCCCAAATCTTATCGAATGTCGCACTTCTAATACTTGCTACCTATGCCTTGCTGGCAACCTCAATTATAGATAAAGTATTCGGTCGATTATACATACATACCTTCTGCCGCACCTATTCGTTAGAATCCACTGTACATTCGCTTTGCTCGTCGGTTCAATTGTTACTCAACTACCTACTTTCAGGTTCTAGGGTTGTCGAGACTGGCTTTGCATTACTGTAATCGGTGAAAGAAAAATGTACTTTTACAATCGGAATACCATTCTTCAAGCAGTTGCCGAATGTGATATCTTGAACTCGGATCCACCAACCAGATGACAGGTTAATCAAGATCAAGTTCGATATCCCATACAGGGCTCGGTTCACGGAGTGGGTAATTCGGTGTCATTTCCCTCCCCTTTCCTTTGTCACTTGCGCCGACGAGAGGTGGTTCATTTGCAGACAACGTCTGATCGAGGGATGGGATAGACGACACTTGACTTCCAAGGGTGAAAGCAGCGCTCGTCGACTGGTTGCGGAATGGCTTTTCGAACGCATCCTTTATCCTTCTAACTTTAACCCGACCAAACCCGGGTAAAGTCTGCAACCCGTCAGAGGATGCCCTGCTGATATCCGCGAAGCTCTGCTCGTAAAATGAGAGACTACGAAGAAGAAGCCCAGCATCAAACATACACCGAGAGACGTGCGCAGCGTTTCAACGTCAGTCTTATTGACTTTGTTGATGCTCGTAAGCGCAGTGCGCAGCTGAGAATCGTAGTCTTTGTCGACACGTTCTTTGATGAGATCTGGAGGCTTGTGTTCGAATTGCTTGAATGTTGCGATGTATTGGCCGGCTTCGTCATTACTGCCGAGCGCTGTTTCAGAGTGAATGGCCGCGACGAGAAAGGACTTACCTCCACGCGACAATAACAGTGAGATTGTTGATTAGACACACCTATGATGATCGTCTATAACGGCCTCGCTGAGAGAAGGCAGTACATTACTTTGGTGAGCTCCCTGATTAACTCTTGGTGCTCAGTCTCGGGATGACGTGAATAAGAGCCAGTTGAAGGTCATACGAAGCTTGCTTACGACGTCACACATGATGAGGAGTATTCTTAAATTGTAGGAGCGTCCGAGTTTTTCGATTCGCGTGTGGATGTACTCTGGATGAAGTCGATGGTACCTCAAACTGACATATTCATGAGCACCATCGGGAAACGGTAGCAAGTGAGAAGCATACCTGAGGAATAATATGCACGTCGTACGGCCAACTTGAAAATCGGGGAAAAT
Organism: Boletus semigastroideus; assembly: GCA_038090295.1. Taxonomy (NCBI): domain Eukaryota; kingdom Fungi; phylum Basidiomycota; class Agaricomycetes; order Boletales; family Boletaceae; genus Boletus; species Boletus semigastroideus. The sequence continues at coordinate 97,425 of JBBPMK010000042.1, read as the reverse complement.
GTCGCCAAACTCTTTACCCACATTACGGATGCACTCGAGGACTGGATTCAAGCGCTGCAATGAGCATCAGGAAGCCAGTCAGAACGAACTCGTTAGAGTTCGTTCACCTGGTTCGGGTTGATGATAATATTATTCCCAACACCGGGTTGTACCACAGGCGGCTTTTCTCTGATCGTCGTGGGGGCCATTTGAACCGATTTGTGGCGGTTCCGAGAGGACTTGGTGTTGTATTTAGCCCCGCATCAACCCATGACAATCGCTTATCGTCTTCTTCCCACTGCAGAGTAGGACTCGACTGACATACATATATAGCTTTACTGGGCGGACACCTCCCACCAAACCAGTTCCACGTCCTCCCATCCGTTACTGGCTCATGGATAAACTTCCAATCTACACTCAGCCTCCGAGTGGCCAGAGACCAGTTCGCAGGAACAGGTTAGCACCAGTCCTCGTCACGCTCTGCGGTGTGGTCTGGCTGTGGTATGCCTCTCGCTACACATCAGTGGCAAAGGATTCTGTCAAGTTACCCTTCCACGCTGAAGAGACACTCCAGAAATGCTCCATGCTCCATGCGAAACCTGGACCACCTCCTGATTTCTCCGGGAGAGCCCAATCTGACCGTTTTGTCGATGGTACTCCCGCGACGCTGCTTAAAAACGCGTCAGTATGGACCGGGGATCCTCTGCAATATGAAATTCGTGGTGCAGACATCCTGTTGGACAAGGGTATCATCAAGTTCATAGGGTACGCCTCTGGAGAGATTTTGGCAAACTATGAGGATCTCCTCATGGTCGACGCGAGTGGTAGTTGGGTAACCCCGGGGTAACATCTTTGCGTCTCTTTGATATCACATCTCTGATACCTTGCATCGCCAGGATTGTTGATATGCATTCTCATCTCGGGGTCGACAGTGCCCCTGCTCTGTCCGGAGCAAGTGATACCAATTCACTCAAAGGTTGTTTTTTTTCGTCAAGCTTCATTCGGTGTTTGGCTGAGAGTGTTTAGGACCGATCTTGCCGTGGCTTCGCAGCTTGGATGGTCTTAACACTCACGACGATGCATATCGGCTTTCTATCTCTGGTGGCGTCACTACTGCCAATGTTCTACCTGGTTCAGCTAATGCAATCGGTCGGACTACCTTCAGCTTGTTGAGTGATGCAATATACTTACTCAAAACACAGGAGGGCAAGCATTTGTTATCAAACTACGCCCCACCAGAGAACGTTCTCCTTCGTCCATGTTGCTTGAGCCTCCTTATACCATCAACGACACACGCGTCGATCCCACTCTGCCGCCTCGTTGGAGACAGATGAAGTAAGGGTTTCTCGTGATAGTTAACACATTTGTTTATCCCTTTCCGACAGACACGCATGTGGTGCGCCGATTAATACAATGTTGAAAGTTACTTTCGACTAACGATTGTTTTTGGAATTGCAGGAGAAAACCCTAGTATGTAGCCATTTTAATTGCAACGAAACGCCTAACCTGCGATCTCCTAGGCCGTGTATACGGAAATTCGCGCATGGATACCTTCTGGGCATTCCGCGAAGCGTGAGGACTGCGTCCATGACTTGACCCAGTTGGTTGCTAATCACCTGCCAGTTATGATACTGCCCGCAAGATCAAGGAAAGCCAGGATGCCTACTGTGTTAAAGCCTTGGCTGGTGACTGGGACGGCCTTGGCGATTTTCCTGAGGATCTTCAATGGGAAGCTCTTGTTGACGTTCTCAGAGGTCGCGTCAAGGTACCAGTCCCCGCAGATACACATGTTGTTTTTTTCCTAACATGCGGTTTTTCCCAGGTTCATACGCACTGTTATGAAGCAGTTGACCTTGATGACTTTGTTCGAGTATGTTAAATGATGTGACTGGATGCTGGAAGTGACTGAATTCGCACCTTAGCTTACGAATGAATTCAAGTTCCCACTAGCCGCTTTCCATCATGCGCACGAGACATACCTGGTGCCCGGGACTCTGAAGAAAGCCTATAGTATGTCCTCATTGGCTGTATTTACTCTCTCTATAATATTATTCAGACAACACGCCGGCTGCTGCTCTTTTCGCGACCAATGCTCGGTATAAGCGGGAAGCTTACCGGGGATCCGAGTTCGCTCCACGCATTTTGGCCGAGAACGGCATAGATGTCGTAATGAAGGTACTGAAGGCTGGTCCTATGCTTGCTTAGAAATGAGAACTCACACGTTCTCAGAGTGACCATCCTGTGTTAAACTCTCGTTACTTGCTTTTTGAGGCCCAACAGGCCTATTTTTACGGTCTTTCTGCCAACCTTGCTCTCGCCGCCGTCACTTCTACTCCCGCCAAAGTTCTTGGCCTAGACCACCGCATCGGTTTCGTTCGTGAAGGTGTGTATTGACGAACTAGAGTTAACCTATTGATCGACTGGTATTTTGCGCAGGGTATGACGCAGGTGAGATAGTCATCAAGTCAGTTGGCCCCTTCGCGTTGACCCACCATCCATAGACATTGTAATCTGGGATAGTCACCCATTGGCTCTTGGCGCAACTCCCAAACAAGTATGGATTGATGGTATCAATCAGATTGAACACCCCTACATTTTGGACAAACCCGCTACATTCCAATCGCTCCCGACTACTCCCGACTTTGAAGAGCAGGCGAAAGCAGCCATCAAATATCAAGGACTTCCACCTTTGACACCAAACCAGGCAAAGGTTGATACCATTGTGTTTACCAACGTCAGCACTGTATACGAAAGGAGTTGGCCTGGCATCCAGGAAATATTCAGTGCTCGCGACAGTGAACCAGGAGTAGTTGTCGTACGAAAGGGCGAGATTTCATGCATTGGATCACAGCATGTTTGCCTTGCATCTGCCAACACTTTTAATCAGGGGTTCGAATCCGTTGACCTGCAAGGTGGCTCAATCTCGTGGGTTTCATTTCGCAGCCCGATCATAGCTTTGATATCATTCAAACAATTTTCTTAGTCCTGGTTTGATCTCCTATGGGTCGCCTCTGGGTCTAGAGGAGATTCAGGGAGAGGACTCAACACACGATGGCGTGGTGTTTGATCCTCTTTCAAATGACATTCCAGACCTTCTGGCAGGCAGCGAAGTCATGTTGGCCGTAGATGGCCTGCAGTTTTCAGGTCGCGACACCCTGTCAGTTTCCGTTCCTCATTGTTAAACTTGGTATGCTGAGACCCCAACAATCAGACTCGCCTATCATGCAGGCGTGACGTCGGCGATTACGCCTCCGACATCCCAAGGCCTAGTTGCAGGCTTAAGCACAGCGTTCTCAACTGGTGCGGCACACGCATTAGAGGAAGGTGCTGTCATTCAGGATATAGCTGCCCTGCACGTCAACATTCGCCACCAGTCATCCGGCTCTCCCAGTGTGAGCAGTCAGATCGCTGCTTTGCGCCACTTGTTGCTGGATGCCGCCAGCGGTAACCCGTTTGATCGTGCTGCCAAGGTATACGGTGTAATCCTTGATCTTATCTTGTCTGAATACAACAAAAGGGCGAGATTCCGCTAGTCGTCCAAGCACAAAATGCGGATATCATCGCGTCGCTGATCAAGCTCAAGAAGGAGGTTGAAGTTAGTAAAACTGTTGACCTAAGGCTAACGATAGCCGGTGCTGCTGAAGCCCATTTACTGGCCAAAAACCTAGGAGAGGCGAACATTGGGGTAATTCTGACGCCGTCCAGACCATTCCCGGAGTCATGGGAGATGAAGAGGATGTAAGTCTCCCCTCGAGATATTCCGACGTCGCAAACTAACGAAAGGCTCGAGACTTCCTGGCCCACCGTTGACCAAGGAAAGCGCAATCACTACCTTGCTTGCTCACGGGGTCAAGGTTGGCATTGGCATTCTTGAGCAATGGAGTGCTCGCAACACCCGCTTCGATGTTGCATGGGTTTGTCTTGTGGTTTCTTCCCATCCTATGACTGATACCCATTTTACAGGCCGCCCTAGAAAGTAATGGTCGAATCTCTGAATCTGAGGCACTTGCACTGGCATCAACCAACTTGGAGGAGCTACTCGGAGTAAATTCTGCCATCTCTTTATCGGGAGACTGGGTTGCTTCACTTGGTGGCTCGCTGCTTGACCCAGGAGCCAAGGTTGTGGGGATTATCTCACCGCGCAGACACTCCGTAGAGTGGCTTTGAATACTCTTTACCCATCTTACGGATTTTAAAGAGGTAGTAATTGCAACAAGTGAGACAGGAAAACGGGTGATTGATTAAGAATACGGTTGCATTATGTGTTGGATTTGCCCAATTGCTGTACCTTGATGCGTATCAGCGGAAGGGCTGTTATCATGGTCTTGATTGGTTTGATCTCTTCTACAGAAGTGTCCGCAATAAACCAGTGAGCAAAGAGATCGGATGAACGCGAGAGTATCAATCACCGATTTGGATGACCTGCCCATGCCGTTTGAGAATCTTGGATTCTGGGCCAAAGGCCGGGTGTTGAGGATGTACGACGACTAAAGAGTTCTTTCGATGCATCAACATTTGTCGGAAACTCGAGACCAAAACAAGAAAACGCTACTTTTGAGTACCACATCCGGAGGGTTTCGGAATCTTTGGGTATCAGAGGTATTTTTCCCATTCCAACAACCTGGACTACGAGGTTAACATATTTGATCATATTTGCTCCTATTACAACATCAGAATAGCTGAATCTCGCTTGCCGAGAGCTCACGTACGTCTGATGTTAATCATGTCCATCAAGGATTGGCACCCCATACCATGACCGATCAGAACAATGCATGTCGCGTTCGACAACCTTACATCAAGGAAAAGCATCAATCAGAAAGGGTTCGACGTGCGTTGGTCTTGCTCACTGAATATAGTTGTCCCAGACGTACACCAGAAGATCTCTGGCTGGATTTTCTGCAGCTTTCGGGAGCTGTAAAAGATACAATCAATTCAGCTGAACTACATCTCGTGGGTCATACCAGTGCCGTAGGCAGTGCTGAAGCTGCAAATGGCCTAGGAAAGAGGTTGACGTCGACGAGCGCATAGTTTTCGCTCTTCACCCAAGCAATGAGGTCCTTCGAAAAATCGATCTATGGGAGGTGTCGGTTATAGTAACACAGTGGTAAAATAGAGATGTACAAGGTACGAGTGTTCCAGGTTGACATCACACATGGCGCTTCCGTCCAATTCTACGCGGAGATTCCCACTGACAGTGGGGCTTAGCGACAACCCACACAAACGGGAAAAGAGTACCAACAATTCATGGACGAACACCACAATTGTCTTGTTCTCGAGCAAGTCGCCGCTTGAGGGATGTGATCACATGGACAACAGCGGGAAAAAAAAACACCTGCGTGCACATCACCTGTGACCCGTAGCGTTCTTCGTAGGCAGGCATTAATGGGACCTGTAACATTTGATACTGCGAATATAAGAAATGTTGCCTGTGTCCTTTGAGGATTTCAGGGATCGAAAAGGTGATTTCGTCCAATTCTGTACAAAGGGCAGGAAATGCAATGTATATCATGAATATGATTGACATACCCTCGCGAGGTTCACAAGCTTTGGGATTGATGCTCTTCCAGTATTTACTCTGTTCAAGTGCGACTTGCCACACGGTTTCCGTGCCAGCTTCCGAGGCCATCATTGGAGGTAATTCCGGTGGAGCATCCCCAAGCAAGACACGGGCAACGGCCAGTGCAGAATCCGATATAGAGACAAGATTATATCCACCCTTGCAGTGATGCGTACGTCAAATCGCGTACCAGGAATCTTGGTTTGCATACCTCCAAAGCGACTACCAGTTTACCGCCAGCGAGACTCGCGAGCATATGAGTCATGTGCGCGTACCCAGTGGGTGAAACGTGGCACTCCCCCAAGTCGTCTCCTTCCGCCGCATCAAAACCAGCAGAAACTAGTGAATAAAAACAAGGTGTGTTGCGAATGTGCAAGCAAGAAGGCTTTATTGAACGTACTGATCACAAGTTCAGGGGCAAACTCTAACGCAATTGGCATTACAATTTGCTGGAAGGCATGGATGTAATCAGCATCTGACATCCCTTTTGTGGGCCATGGAACGTTGACAGAACTAGTGTGGGTGAGGCAAAGGTTGACCTGTCTAGTTTCATGGACATACTAGCCAAGACCTCGGCCTTCTCCGCAGGATTCCAAACCACCAAAAGGACCACAAGGATAAAATTGGCCACGCTCATAACGATGTATGGAGATGTACAATACAGTAGGATCATCGTTGAAGGCGCGCTGGGTTCCGTTGCCTGGTCAAAGTGAGTAGGTCGGAGCGAAGGATAGAGGGCGGATTTACCATGGTGCACATCCCTTTGACAAAAATTAAGTGTCAAGATAATCATACATGACATGCAATCCATTTCCCTACCAGTCCAGTATCAGTATGCGTTTGATGGGGGTCAGCAATTGAACGACTTTTGCGGCAACGGCGACGTTGTTGAAGAAGCAAAAGCCCATGTGTTCATCAGGCTCAGCGTGATGACCTGGGGGCCGCACGATAGCAAAGGTCTTTTTAAGGTCGCCCTGGGCCACCTTGAGACATGCCTCAATGACGCCACCACAGCTTATTCTGGCGGCCCGAGTTGTGCCGTTCATAACATAGAGAGACAATGATTCATAGTAACTTTCCGAGTCAGTGATGTCTTGGGCGGTCATCGCTGGAGAGATGAAGGGACTCGCGTTGTAAGCGTCGAGGCATCGTGAACAAAACAAAGGAAATCGCAAACTCGAAGGACGTTTCCCGCACTCACATTGAATGGCAAGAACCTTGCTCCAGTGCTCCTCTGTGTGCACGAGAAGTGCCTCGTTGCGATATACAGGACGAATAGGAATCTGTTTCATTTTTGAAATCAGGTTGGCATTTTTCAGGGCCTGGAATATCCTGGAGATACGGTCAGGTTGCTCAGGATGTCCGTGAACGGACGCGTGGACGAGCATGTCCATCGAATAAACGTAGCCGACCGCGAATTGCTTTGGTGGTTGGAAAGGCTCGGATTGAGCACGGGGGCGAGGTGGCGGACTGGCTGGACGGTGCTGCACGCGTTTTGGAACGGTCTGAGCGTCTTCATCGTCTACGTCCATCGGCGCGCCGTCGAGCTGTGGGCCGTTCATGTCTGTGTTCATTGCCACCGTCAAGCCTTGTACGGGTTGGTAGGTAGTAAGTACTTGGAACTTGGAACTCCGTCTAGTAGTAGTAACTAACTCCCAGGACGAGCGCTACGAACGTCAAGCTCGGCGATGCCCCACTGCCACACCATCGGCGGGCGCTCCTGGGTTGCATCGCCATGGTGATTAGTTGAGCCTCGCTACTCCGCCCTAATCCCAGGGAGCCGTTCGAAACTGTGAGTCTGCGTAATCTCCACCCAGTTCATAACTTACTCACTTACACTTCAAGGGTCCCGTCCACGACGTTCATCGCAACGTGCTGGGTTGAATCATGCAGGTCAACTTGAGAGGATGGCTGTTCCACTCTTCCCACTTCTGCTTCTGTATACCAGTCCGCGCTGGATTCGTGCTCATGTCACTACTGACTTTCCTTCTTGCTGGAACGATATCGGTGATTATATGGTTTGAGATATTCCGTAAGTGTTTGTTTGGTACCGTACTCATCGACCAGAACTTGACAATGATGCCTTAGACTCCTCCCAGCTCTCCGCCAAGGAGCGGATCGCTTTTATATTGGCAGGGATCGTCGAGAGTCTGTTGTTTCTGGCGTCTATCATTGGGTACGCATGACCCACGAATCTTGGTCACCGATACACCTAACCAATCTGTCTTCCAGGTTAATTGGGGTTGTCGCACGCAAGCAGCTGTTCGTCATGATTTACACATATTTCCTCTACGTCCATTTCGTCATCAATCTCGTTGTCGGCATATACTTTCTCGCGACCGTGCGCGCGAGTAATCGCAAGAACATTATCAAATACTGCACGGAAGCGCTGGAAAACACTGCGACTTGCTCGGGCCTCATGAGAGTCTCGACATACGTGTTTATAGCAATCGTTGCGGTACTGCTGTCCTTTGAATTTTGTGAGCTTCCCCGTTTCCGTGGTTTGGCGTTTGCTGACCTTTGATGCCAAGATGGCGTGCTAGTCGCGACCCGTTATGTGTATCGCTTGCGCAAGCAGAAGCGAGACGACCGGTCAAGACGGCTTGGGTATTTCCACGCGCTCTCCAGGCCAGAGACACTGAGCACAAGGCATTTACGTCAAGAAAGCGACAATATCGAGCTGCTTGATTCGCAAGACATGGACTTGGGAGATGTTGTTCTTGATCTCCGACCGCAGACGTATATGCCGGTGTCGACGTATGATCATGATTTGCCACCACCTCCGGCACCCGGCGCACCACTATCGACACCTCAATCTGGCATGTCGGATACGTCGTCTGGCCGTCGAATCCGTGCACTACCACCACGCCCAAACACGGGATCGCCCGTGGTGTCACAGGCGCCGACCCGCCCGAGAGAAGACGATGTATTGCCAGAAAGACTACCAAATCCGTACGGTAACGAGCCCGTGAAGGGTAGCTCGAGAGGATTGGGACGACGAGAGGTTAACGAGGAAGAATGTTTATACGGCACGGAGGTGTCGTCGACTGCGCACTCTGCGCTGATGGCACACGCTTCGTACATGCAAACTACGTTTGCGAGACCTTTACGATGACACGGACGGACGATGACTATTTATTGGATACTAGTACCCGGGTAATTGTAGCAGTCAATAGCTTACTACTAGGCAACAGAGCCAAATAGCGTCTGGTGCACAGCTCGGTGCCACAAGACTTAACTTTGTCGTCGTCGACGGACGCAGCGACGACGGACGAGGCTACTAGATGACATGCACAAGCGCCATGACGTTCAACGGCAACACGTTCTCGACGCTGTGCGTGTCCGTTTTGTTCTCGGTCCAAGCGCTCATCGTGTATTAATTCATCTAGCTCGACAACCTCGTATTCCAGCTCTACACCCTCTCCTTCTTCTTATCCCCCTCCTTGCTCCCCCTCCTTTGCAGAGTCGCAACCCAGTTCGCATTCTACAAGCCTCGCGACCTCGATCCAAAGCTGTCCTTGCGCGTCTGGTTCATCCTCCTCTGCGCTTCGAACGCACCGAGTTTCTGGTCCCATGTCAGAGACGGCCCAACAGAGGGACGAGCCGTCATTCTCGACTTTGTTGGGATGGGTAAGCAACTCACCGCACGCCCGTCGCCCTACTGACACCCGCACAGGATATTTGCCATCTAAGGTACACCTCGTATTGCTCGATACCCTCATTCTCTGTCTCCAGATGCTCCTCACTACCATCTCGTTCGAAGTGTCGCTGCGCTCGTCCTCCCTGTTCGACTCCGAATCCACTGCTATCCCGTCCTCGCCCGCCACGTCCCCACCTCCGACACCTCCCCTGGAAATAGACCGTGACGATGATGACGACGGCCGAAAATACTCACACCACCACACTCGCACAATGATCATAGACCTCCGCTTACACCACCTCGTAAACCGCCTGCGAAGCCCCATCCCTCTCGCATCCCGTGCGGACCTGACCACCCTCCCTCTACCAAATACCACCCCATCGCCTCTGTCTGTGCACCTGAGGGCCATCCTAAGGAGACGAGAAGAGGCGAGACGCCGAGCCACAGACCAGTCTGACCCGGCAGAAACCGCCGACGGCCCAGCGGAAGATCCAGGAAGGATACCCGGCGGCATGTCCATCGAGTAGACCGAGTAGCATTCCTGTGGTCAAGTATATCTACTGTAATCGTCAGAGTTGATCCCCAACTACATAACATGGCCTTGAGCATGGCGTGCGTTCTTCACCAATTGCGCTTCATCTACTCCATGTGAGCGGGTAACCGTGTACACGGTTTCCAGAAAACGTACCGCCTCGCGCAGACACTGCCCAAACTGCTCAAATTCGTGCTTGCAGCAATCTTTGTGAACGTCTGTGTATGTCGCAGCGATGCACTTCCCGTACGCTGCTGCTTGCGCAGAGCAGGTCGTGGTGGAGTGTAGAGCAAGTCGTTTCAACGGGCTCGTTGATTTTTGTGCAGGCGTCATGTGGGTCGAATTCAAGCTAGAACTTGTGTACACATGTGCATACGTACTATGACTACAACAACTTCTCCCATTCCCTAATAGCATGCCCAAGTTCTTTACGCGCTCAATAGTCAGACCATGCTGAGCGTTTACCTCTTGGTTGCTTGCATTTGTGTGCTCATAGCCTCAATCCTCTACACTTTCTACTTCAACCGTCTCCTCGCCGCCGTCATCGGGCTGTTCTTGAGAATCACGTACTGGAATAATGGTGGCTCCAGCATATGGGTTCAGATTGGTGAGTCTTCGCCATTCCAAGAATTGTACTGACGTGGAATGCGCTAGGATCTATTCATTTTTCGATTCTCGCTGGCAGAGTCCTCTTCAAAGATGTTGTCTACCACTCGAGTAACCAGACAATCAAGGTCGTCAAGGCGCAGATTTCCTGGAGGTATTGGTTGCGCGTTCCTGCGACCGAAGATGACCTGAACCGCGCTCACGTCGGCGGGGAGGACTGTGCGCCAACACTCTTTCTTGCTTTTCTCGAAACTAACTGATGGACATTCTAAAAGTCAATCAAACGAATGCATTTCCTTCATGCCGCGTAAAGGTTTCTGCTCATGGATTCGAGTGGTTTTTGTACAATAGAACTGCAGCATACGACCATATACTTTCTCAGATGCGAGCCCAAACTCCGCCAGTTCCTCAGGGACCTCGACCTCGGGGTTACTTTTCTCGTACTTCAGGCCCGGAGGGCAAGTCCACCCCTTCCCTCTCATAATTATCTGTTAACTATCCTTCAGGACGTTATCCTCCTGCGTTACCCAGCATCAAGGCACCACCCATCATCCATGCTGCCATAGACTGGATTAAACGACAAATGCCATATCTCGAACCCAACGATTTACTTCCAATATCCATCGCGGTTTCCAAATTAGCCATCGTCTGTGGTAACTCATCTACACCGAGTCTCATGACTGCTGAGTGCCATAGGGCAGATGGTACATTTGGAATTGTACGGGTGCGATGTCCGACTTCATACTGTTCATTTGGCTAATATCCAGCCTAGGCAAGGTCCAAGTGTGACCTTTATAAACAGCTCTTGAATTTCAAGTTTCAGAATGCTGTAATCCACCTCGTAGAAAATGAACATTACCAAGGTTCTATGACTGGCCTTGGTCACACCATTCGAGCACAAGCAGAAAAATCCATGTCAGTAACCATTGTGTGGGTTTGTCATGCATGCCATCTGATATACTATAGCTTTGCTGACCGTATCCCGCTGAGCTATTTATCTTTCGATGTATTCCTGAAAGTATGGAGGGGGATTAGGTTGTATTCTGCACTTTTTGCTCCTAACCATTCACCCTCCAACGGATTCAGAACGTTCAACTCTGGCAGGAAGAGTTTGGATGAAAGCCTCTTTGTCGGTGGTGACTTCACGAAACTCGAGTACGCAATCGAGCGACGGGTTGTAGAAGCTCCCATTCTGGAACTCTCTTACTACGTGGACGTCGTCGGTGAAGTCCCTGCAGAACTGGATGGACCGAAAGGGATGGGTTTGGAGTCGTATGACATTGGGAATGGCGATTTGCCTCCTGAATGGGGTATCGATCTGGTCATTCGCAATGGTGCATTTCGGTATGGTCCATGGGCAGACCGACAGCGGTGAGGCACTTGGCAATCACATATTACGTGACCCCCTGACCATCGGTTGAAGGGCCCATCTCCAGCGCGCTTTTTTCCCTCCCACTTTTTGTGATTTGGATGTTTCCCAGCGTCTCAAGCCAGGCGACAAACGTGCATGGACTGCCTTGAAGATTTTTGTTGAATTGCGCGAAACAACAACTTTGATTCTTCCGTTCCGTGAAGCATCAAAAAACTGGCAGTGGGATGGTATTTCGGATGTCCCGAAATATCGTATACGAGAACACGCTTCGCTCCACGTAGTCGCCGGAGATAGTTCTTCGATCAGCTATCTTATTCCGATGGTCATTGGACCAGATGGATACGAGTCTCGACTGGAAGTACATCTTGACACCATCGAGGTCACATCGAGTTTGAATGACATCAAAGTCATCACCGCAGAATCTTGTCGAGTGAGTTCCCCGGTCAGCACATCGTGAATATTTCGGTTGACTGTGGATAGGTTTCTGCAGCACTCCCTGCTTCACTCAAGTGGAATGCAGAGCGTCGATGGTCGTTTTCTATCTCCTTAAGACAGCCAATCATCGCTCTTCTGCGGGAACATATCAATATGACGACTGACCTTTGCCGCGATTGGGTCAGCGGTGAACCCACGGAATGGCACCACTTTGTTCCAACCATCTACTCGTTGGAACTCCATCTGCATCATTTTGATCTCAACTTGTATGCCAACGATCAGAATATCATCGATAAGCCCTTGATCAAGGACGAGAATAGTGCGTAATTTACTTCCTCCAAGTATCATTGGCTCAACGACCATCTGTCAGCCATGGTTAACCTCCGAGCCCCTCGACTTTGGGTGACAGCTACAATCCCGTCGAACGTATATCTCCCGGAAGCTACTACCATTCCTTTCGTAGTTGATGTCCCAGGCGTCTCCGTCTGCATGTCCTTGCCTAAATGGAACACTCAGTATATTTATAACCAGGGCAAGGAGTATCCCATTTTGCAAGCAGAAAGATTCCGTATAGATGGTACTTATCATTTCTGGGCGGCAGTTCACCCTGACAACATCGAGCAGCTTAAGCTTGCGATCTCGGTATGTTGTCTGTCTTCTATTTTCATTCACGTACAAATCGGGGATAGGCTGGTCATGTCGCCCTAAAAGTATTGGGGTGGGCGATCAGATACTTCATGGTCCTCCGTGACAATTACTTGGGCCTCTTCACCCATTTTGCTACGCTGACAGAGTATCTGGAGAAACGAAGCAGAGGTGAAGTGGGAGACCCCATCGAGAAGAGGTGGCGGCCAGAAAAGGTGAGTGTGTATGCACCACAAAGGTGGAATTGTCCTCTCAGCTGAGACGCAGACAAACATGCTTCAAGTTGAATTAACTCTAATGGTCCAACAAGGATCTCTGCTACTTCCTGCAGGTTTACCTGGATTTGAGAAACATGCGAGCATGGTGACCACGAAGGATGTTGGCACTTCGTTGTACCTTGCATTCCCTGAGATGCAACTCGACCTTCGTCTGCACGATTATTTCATGGGTAAGCAAGAGCCATGGCAACTACTCGCTGACGACTCATATCGTTATAGAATTGTCACTCAATGTTGGAGAGCTCAAAGGATCCATCATGAAATCATGTCCGGAAGATGAATTCTTCCGTGGTAGAAGACGCTCCTTCAAGAAAACGCTTATCATTGATGGTGGGTAGCCAGCAAAATAACTGAACATGCAAGCCAATTATCGATAGGTATCGATATCACCACCAATAGACTTCTCGGACTGCCACCACGTACTTGCGCGTATGTATGCCTGTGGGAAATTGCTGTGGGTCATGTTCAAGTTCTTGCGACCCCACTTGAAAGCCGTGCTCTATTCGCGGTCGTTGACGTATTCCGAATACACTTCACGGACGTCGCAAACGCCCCTGCAGATGACTTCAGTGTCCCTGTTGATCCTGATTGTGAGTAAGTCACTTATCGCAATGACTCTTCTAAGATCATGCCAGTGACATACGTGAAGTTTTCCGTGGAGGCGTTGAATGTCGCTTGTCTCGCTGAAGGGGCTGCCCTCGATTTCGATGTGCCAAGGGGATTCACCTTGCATACGAATGACTTGCAGGGCCAAGTTTGCGGCAGATCTATTAGTCTGAAGTTACCTCAAGCTTCTCTGAAAGCCTTGGCTGCTCTGGACTCTTCCCGGAGATCGTGGTCTGAAGCTGCCTTCGCGGACTTTGACGCCGCACTCGATTCGTTTACCAGCCCCAAGATGAATCACGATACCCAAAACACATTCTTGCATGAGCAAGACCTCTTGACTCAGAGAGCTCAGTATCTCCTCAGTCAGATCACAGAGGCTAAAGTTAGCTTCGGGGGCAAACCTCATGATTCAGGACGCGGTTGGCGACGTCACCCTCCCCACCGCGCCCACCGAAACGATCTTTATCTTCCGCCGCTCATTCTCCCGCGGTTCAGCTGCAAACAGAGCTCGAGCACACAGCGGCAGCAACAGCCTCCCAGCCCTCTACTTCGTTGGCCTCAGCTTTCCCATCTGTCAGAATCAGATGGAGAGAATATATCTGAAGCGGATAGGGACGCACGTTTGGCAAGAAGTCGTCTCTTTCAACCGATCCCAGCAAGCAATATAGATAATTCTGACCCGTCCATATCGGACGACGAGTCAGATGATGCCGATTTAACAGACGGGGGCTCGTCGGAAAGCGAGTGGTCTGCGAGTCCTGGTGAGTAGTAAGATTCAAGTATTAAAGTTAACTAACCATTCATGCAGAGCACATCCTTCTCCGTCACTACGAACGGTTCACCAAGCGTTACAGAGCATACTCTTTGGATGACATATCGAGCCGAGAGGGCTCACCTTTTGTCGCGCTGAGAGTACGTATGATGATCCAGCAGACTGTGTACGCAGTGACATGGTATGATAGGAACCGCCCTTCAGCTTTCCACGGCCTAGAAACGTCTCGAAACCATCTTCAGTGATCCATCCACGCCACAAAGAATTACATAGCGAGACCGAACCCAGGTCTATGGTTCGCATTCAGTGCATACATGGTCTCAAGGTCGTTGTCACTCCGCTCTTGCTCCTTCCACTGTCTCGTTTCAAAGATGAGGGTGAACAACGTGTAATGTAATCCATGCTTTTCATTGACACCCAACTCAAACTTGGCGCAGTTCCTCAGTGCAGAGCTGACTTTGGATGTCATATTTGCTCAACAACTGGCCAAGTTCGTGTCCTCGGAGCAAAGCGTCTCCTCGGTACCGGCAGCCCTCGATATAATGGTTCATTCAGCGAGTGTGCAGGTGTTGGAGCAAATTGTCATGCATGGCGGGCCATCTTCAACCACGGATGGCCCTGAGGGCACGCAGGCCGTCGATATCCTCTTGCACGGCTCACTCACTCACCTGCACATTCAAAGTATTTCACAGTCAACGAGATCTGTCCAAGCAACCTTTGACGAACTCTTCATTGGACTACATAGCCTACCACCATCCACGGCCATTCTTGACTCTCCACAGCCACAATTTTCGTTGGCAATACACGCCCTGCAGGCGAGCCATGCACGAAGTCACACCGAAATTTCTGCCGGTAACTTCATGGTACAAGTCGGACCATCAGATCCGGAATATATTGCCACTCTAGTACTCGCCGTGAAAAACCGCATAGGTACACTGTCAAATATTTATCAAGAGTGGAGATCGAGATTCACTACATCATTCCATGACCTCGTGCGGCATATCCTCTGGCTCACCAAGGACGATGCTGTCGTAGATCCTCTTTCCATCATACAGCCTTCCTTTTTGGTTCAAAGAGGACTTCCACACGCTGTTCGCACAAACGGTTCGCTCAAATTTCTGTTCCACCTTCGCCAATGTTTGCGACACTTTGACCTAACCAACTCCGAGCAAAGCAGTGGGGACCAGGAAGTGCGGCAGCTCATAAAATCTCGACTGGCTAATCTTACGGTGGACCTGGATGCGTTCGACGAGATGGATGGCAATCCCTGGGATTTGTCGCTCCCACCTGAAAATTCAGGCCCTGCGCCGTCCTCCGCTTCACTGTCCGTGACCTTTGGAATAGGAGTTATGCAACTGACTATATCGTCGACATCAAAGTATCAAAGCTATTTCACAAGCTCCATGCTACGGTTCCAATATCAATCTATCCCACTTGCTCAGTTTCACCCCACATTTCACATCTCACTCGTTACACAAACAACTCAGCAAATCGCAATGCTTGGCGCTGCCGATGTTTCGCTTACTGCCTGCCCTAATCTTGTTGACTTTGTTCAGGGAGCAATTCGCGTCAATAAATATTGGCAACACACTACCACCCATGTGGACCCCCCCACTGGTACCACCCCTCCGCTGTCCCAAACCATCTTGATAGTCCATGTTGAAAACGCGAGCGTTCGCGCTGGAGCAGAAAATCTCACTTTCGAAGTCCTAGGTTCCTCACTGGATTTTTCTTTATCCTCTCTTACCCGCTCGGGCATTGGAATAGAATCCGCAAATCATGTATTTGCTTTCAACAGCATCCGTGTTCGAGCCCGATCCAAGGAGGCCGATACAGGTACTTCGGAGCAGGACATCCTGGCATCATTGGCTCTAGCAGATGGGAAAATCAATGCAGCCCTTCGCCACAATCTAGCATCCAAAACTCTCCGATTTGTTTTTGAACTTGAAGAGATTCTGATTAGCGTTCCGCGCAGCGCCATCCGACTATATCGCTTTGTGGAAGAGTGGCGAGCGGACTTCCTCCCGGGTGTCGAGGCTACGGCCGAGACACTGGTCTCAGAATTGAAACGAAATAATATGTCCACGACATCCAAGCCCCCGTTGACGAACAGCACAGAACGACTTTCTATCGTTCTACATGTCAACGGACGCATTTCCAGACTGGGTGTTACGCTACAAGTGATGAGGGGGACGTGGCTGTCTTGGACCGTAGAGGACACGACAGGATTCGTTTCCTCCTCTCCCGCTTCGCCATCAAAACGCACATACGATCTCGGCATACAACTGGGATCGCAGGGATTTACTATAACCCACAAATCACGCAGCTCGGAAAATTCCGCAGGATCTCCGCGAGTCAAATTTATTTTGCCTGCTCTCGCTTTGGTAGGGCATCAAAGAACGGGTGATACCGAGTTGCTTGGTACTCTGGACTTCGTGAACATCATGATCAAACCCAATCACCTTGACGCCCTCCTCGTGGTGCAGCAAAAGTTTGGTCAAGATTTTACGGACCTGCTTGATTTGATTCGAGAGACTCGCCAGAAAAGCGCCGCTGACACCGACTCTAAACGATCGAATGGGTCGGGTAGCAAGTTTAACGTACAAATTAACGTGAAGGGTTTCAGATTGGGCCTGGAGGGTCCTTCCTCTGTGTTCCACCTAGAATGCCAGGATGTCTGGGGAGACACTGCCAGAGACGATGGATTTGAATGGAAGGTCCAGCTCCGCAACCTCGCATTATCCCTGGCGCCGCGCATGGGGGTGACCTCTCTCGAGTATGGGTTCGATGTCAAGGAGAAATCTGCATTTGTGGTCATCGACATCACCACGTCGGCGGATGACGGACTCCTGAAAATTTCTGTTCCGAAAATCCATGCTGTCATGCAACCGAGCTCAATCACCGAGCTTGGTGACTTCATTGATTATCATCAGGTATGGATCCTTTCTCAGCATGGATAACGTATCTGATTGACGATCTTTAGGCTGAATTGCTTTCCAGGAGGCAACAAAGGGCTGTGGAACTGGAAGCATTTAAGGAGAAAACCAGAAGCATTCTAAGGACCTTTGAAACACAAACCCCGACTTCCGGTTCGGACAAACCAACATGGCTGAGCAAGTACACTGTATCAGTGGAAATAGAGCGAATTGGGGTGGCATTTCCCTTGGAACTGGACGAGAATGTTGGATTATCACGGTGGCCTAGTCAAAGCCGGACGTCCGTTCGCGCGTTCCTGTTCTCTGTGCGACGGATCAGGTTCGTTTCCCAAAGAGGAGAGGCGGGCCAAATGAACACCAGAGAAGTGTCTTTCCAGTTCGTTGACCGGTAGGCTGCCCTTGCTCATGCGTGATTGCAAGCTGAACCGTTCGTAGATTTAGACAGTATATAGCCGCGGATTTCCATTCAGAAAGCCACCAAACTCGCAATCGCTTGATTTACCCACAAATGAAGGCCCAGCTTCGTTCGGATACCTCGTTATCCAAACACCAGATCTGGATCACTGCAAATATCACTGGTTTTATTCTGGATCTCGATTCTTCTATCTCGGATTGGGTTTTCTCTCTAGTTGACGTCTATCGTCGGGGGAGAGAGAGAATGGAACGACTCGCCGGCAACGTCCCCCAAAAAGCAGCTTCTCAATCTCCAGAGCTGCTGCCCCTCACAGTTTCACTCGCCGATGAGCAGCTCATTATGAATATCCTTGGAGCTATCGTCTTTGAAAGCGGGGAAATCCGCCTTCATAGCGAAGGGAGACGTGGAAAGACAATGTCTTCCACATTTTCAGACGATGTTGACGATTCCCTACCGGTTCCAGGCCTAGAGGTGATCAAACTCCCGGTTGTGTCGGCGTGGATGGAATATCGAGCATCCTCAAACGTTAACACCACCCTCCGACCGTTGCAACCATCTACTTTGATCTTCAAGACTAAAATACATTCCAGTCACAACACGCTCAGGCCTACTCTATTGCCCTTCGTCTCGGACATCACCGATTCCGTACAGATGCGCTTGCGGACGAGCACCCATCCTGATGCGTTTTTCAAACCTCCAGCGGTGCTTGAGGACAGTCGACCAACATCCTCATCATCTCCCGCAGTATTACGAGATTCCGAGAGGTCCTCCAGCCTACAGGTCAATTTTTCGCTCCGCATCGACCAGTCGACTCTCGAGTTTACATGTCAACCCGATGTCAACGTTCTTGCAGCCCTGCGGTGGGAGAGTGGAGGATTTGTAGTGAGTATCTCCCCTGGAGCGGACAGGGTGACCTTCACTGGTTCCGTCGACGGCCTTAACGTGGGCTTGAAGCATGGGTTCTTGAGTGAAGATTGCGTTAACCTAGCCGCACGTAATCTCGCATTTTCGCTGGCGTTCGCCAAGACGGAAGGTTCTGTTGAGAACGTTGATAGCGCAGTCTCCTTGGTTGTAAGCACTGACATGTCGGGCTGTGTACGGTTTTCACGCCTACAGGACATGTTGTGCTTTAAGGCGGTATGGCTGGACCGCATTCCGCTCATCGCCTCGGAGCCTGTAGAGGCGCCTGGCATTACCTCGCCCTCGCCTGTCCCACGCGCCGCCAGTCCTGTGGTCAAACAAGAACTCACCACAGCAATCATCGTCCGCATACGTTCAATTGAAGTCAATGTTGACCTGGGCCAATCCATCAGCAATGTTACACTCAACATGGATGAAACCCTCATCCGCACAAGACTCTCGGAGAGATCTAGAGAGCTGTCTCTATCGGTTGCGGATGTTGCCATATTGGCGAAAGGGAACATCTCTGGGCATGTCGCCGTAGCGGACTGCATCTTCCACACTGTCAGCAGGAACGAGGAGGCTCTGCTGTCGGAATCCGCTTCTGCAAGGTTGTTAGAGCTCACTATGACTAGTGGTCCATTGAGCGCTGAGTTGGAGTCGGAGCATCAACGTTTGCTTGTTTACCGGTCAGTGCTTGTGCCAACTGACGTATGACATGGTTGCTGAGTGCGTTATAGTGCGGATCCTGTCCAGGTGGATATTCATGACGACTGGTCGCTCATATCTTCAACGAGCGACAAGGACCGTCCGCTCCTTCTTGCATTCACTGTTCGTGGCAAAGAAATTGTCGCATTGGCCACAATATCCACCATTCCCAAGCTCATACTCTATGTCAACAAATTCAACGCTAACATTGCTGTTCAACGGGCCGGAGCAAGTCGGGAATCGGAGGCCTTCCGTGCTACTCAAGGACCCAAGCCAGACAAGCCGCTCACGGAAGTGGCTGCCGCTTTCTTGCAGTCAGCAAAGACCAAGTTCAGAGAAGCAGAGACAGACATTTCTCACCTGGTTCGCCAACAAATGAGTTTTAGGCTGGAGATGCTCAGGCTCGTTCTGTTCCCTCGCTCGATGGCGGATTCCGAGCTTGCACAGTTCGTTGGTCGTGAGGTGCATGCCAGTCTAAATAGGACCGTACAGGACAGTCTTCCATCTCGGAGAGAAGTCCACCTATCTTTTACCTCTCTGGATATTTCTAAATTCAGCCAGCTTCAGTCGGTTCTACCGTCAACTGCTGTCGTTTCACACGGTGCATCTTGGGTGTCATCACTCTTCAAGAACCCCCTCGAGTCAAACATTGTTGGTCTACCCTCCATGAAGATGTTGATGATCACCGAAGAGTCGGTCCAGGACCTCACTGCTCGCTTGGTATATGATTTCTACAGTACATTCCAAGGGGGAGACAAAAGCCCGGAAGACATCTACATCACACTCAACATGGCGCTCTACGCGTGGCTCACGGGCCTGCGGAAAAACTTGTCGAGGGAACTGGAGCAAGTGCAGGGATCGACAAGCACGCAGCTCAGCAGTCCTCCCGGACCATCTTCGAGGAAAAGAGGTACGGCATCCGGCACGGAGGCACCACCAGGATTCGCGACGCCGCACGCGGAAGACAGCACTATCCCATTGTCGGTAAAGAACCAGGTTGGGACAAGCACGCCCTCTGCTCCTGTTGACGATGGTACTTCAGTGGTAAATGCAGCCAGACGGGAGAGTAACACCTACACGGCTCCTAGTTCGTCGAGTGGGCCTGGGGAGAAGCTGACGTTGGTGTACGAACCCAGAGAAAGGAAGATACAGCGGTTGACGATGCGTCAGCTGGGTGAGGCGACACCGGACGTGATGCATCCCTTCTTCAAGAAGTCGGGGTTTAATCTCGAGGATTCCCTACCTCAATATGTTCACGAATACGCAACGATGCCGCTGGAGGAGATTATGGAAGCACTGCTGACTTTGTACAGCCGGCAGCTGAGATAGGACGGAAAGAAACTATTAGCCAAGGTGTAATTAGCCTAATCTCAAGACGATTGCTTAATTTCACGAGTATGGTGAATGCAAGTGTCACGGAATGAATAACTGTGCAACCTATCTACCACCTGCGCCAACATTGAAGACACTGAGCAACGCGAAACATCCATAGAGCAAACCGACAGGGTATGCGACTAGTAGATGCTGCTCCGACATTCGCAATACCGCCACGAAGATGCCTGAAGCAGCAAAGGTACACCATATAATTGAGAGCAGGGAGAGCAGGTATCCGACAATTCCGCTAAATGCAGATATCTAATGAATATAGACGGAAGCAAACAAGAGGGAAACACGTACTCGAGCGTCACCACTACACTTACTGCACCAACACCGACCATTGGGAGTAAGCAGTAGCCCAAAACGGAGACGACGCGGTAAATGTCGATGCCGTTATCGGACATGAGGTTGAGAAGGGTGTATATCGACAAGGACCCCAGCAAGCCAAAACCATAAATGTACCCAAACTGCGGTTTTCCAGACTGACGAGTATTGTGAGGAAGGTGAGGGATACCGTCGACGAAAAGGACCACTGACCAGAAGGAGAAGCATTCCAAACAAGAAGAAGAAGAGGAGAGGGCCCGCAAGGTCGGCGTCGTCCATAATGTGCTCGTCCACACGCTGGAGCGGGTTGAGGACGGTCATGGATTTGGCTCGTATGTGCGAAAAGTTGATACCTAGTTCTGCAAGCATGGTTTGAAACGGATGCCCGCCAGGGTAGAAGTGTTGCTCACCTTCTAGTAATGGAGGTTCGCCTTCGAATCCACCAGTGCCAAAGGCAGTCCACCAACCGCCGGGCTGCTGAATGGTGCCTCCGTACGCCTGAGCGACACTCCCGGAAGGAGTTGGCGTTGACGTGCCCATGTTGCCTTCTAAACTTGAGCGCGATCCAGGATAGAATTGGCCCTGGTCAGAGCCTGCAGCGTAGAACTTGAGGGGTACGTTTTGTTGTGCATGGGTGGGGTAGTAGGGTCCATGGGATGAAGACGCGCCATATGAGTCTTGCCACATAACCTTTCGTTGGTCGTGTCGTCGTGGTCCGTGGTCGTGCGAGCTCGGCACTTTCCGCAGCCCTCCAGTGTTCACGATCATGGCAAGTCAAGTCTCTTACTTACTCAATTCCCTCGCTGACACCACAAACAGCCGCAGGTACTTGGGATGCGATCGCAATGACCTCCGTACGCTCTAATTCACGAATTATAGAACGAATACATCGAGGAGCACATCAAACGACATGGCAGACGGCTAGACTACTACGAACGCAAGTAAGCATCATCTTCGCGCCAGATCCATCCAATTTTCAACCCCAATCCAGGCGTAAGAGGGAGGCCCGTGCCGTTCACAAGTCGTCTGCAGTTGCCCAAAAGACATTCGGCCTAAAGGCCAAGATTCTTCATGCCAAGCGTCATTCGGAAAAGGTCCAGCTCAAGAAAACACTCAAAGCACATGACGAGCGCAACGTCAAGCAGGCAGACTCTTCCGCTGTTCCCGATGGTGCCCTTCCTGCATATCTTCTCGACCGCGAGGGCCAAAAAGATGCCAAGGCACTCTCGTCGGCCATCAAACAGAAACGCAAAGACAAGGCCGCAAAATATTCTGTACCACTACCCAAGGTTCGGGGTATCGCCGAGGATGAAATGTTCAAGGTCGTCAAGACTGGCAAGAGTAAGAGCAAGTCATGGAAGCGCATGGTGACAAAAGCCACGTTTGTTGGCGAAGGTTTTACACGAAAGCCGGTCAAGATGGAACGATTCATTAGGCCGATGGCTTTGCGATACAAGAAAGCCAACGTTACTCATCGTGAGCGACACAGTTTCGATCTGGTATCCCTCGTTTTAACTCTTTCAACAGCCGACTTGAAAGCAACGTTTCAGCTGCAGATATTAGGCGTCAAGAAAAACCCCCAATCACCAATGTATACCCAGCTTGGTGTGTTGACCAAAGGGACCGTGATCGAAGTAAACGTATCAGAACTGGGGATGGTGACGACTGGGGGCAAGGTTGTATTTGGCAAGTACGCCCAGATAACCAACAATCCAGAGAACGACGGTTGTATAAACGCAGTACTCCGTGGGTATCTTGTTATTCTCTCCGCCGTGTCTTTCTAACTCCATTGGACAGTCGTATAGCATTTGGATTAGTAGTATTCCCTTTGATCACGATATATACTAGTAGCAATGTTGGTCAATGTTGTTGCCACGATTTGTTGCCACGAACTTGCACTCGATCCATGTCCATGTCAAACACGCCCGCACCAAACTTACACTCTGGATCACCAGCGCCCCAGGCGGTTCGCCATGCAGTCACCCCACTCGAGCGCCAGCGTCTGCAACTGGATCGACTGCTCAAGGATCCTGCTAAACTAGCCTTTATTCCCCCTCCGCTCAAGGAAAAGACAATACGGCCCGCACGAGAGATGATGAAGAACGTGCAGGGCTCGAGTGCTGGTGCGGGAAGCGGCGAGTTTCACGTTTACAAAGCAGGTAGGAGACGGGAGTATGAGAGACTGAAGATCATGGAGGAGGAGTGCAAGAAAGTACGTTCCATGCATGCCTCCGCGATGTCTTGCCCTCCCCCTCCCCAACCAAGCTCAAGCGTTGTCTAACAGGAAGCAGAAACAGAAGAGTTTGAACGACGACGCAAAGAAGCTGAAGACCTTGCGGAAGCAAAGACCGCAAAGAATCGCGCGAAAAGACAGAAGAAGAAGGAGCGTGCAAAGACCAAGCCTTCGGATAAATCTGGCCCCGGTGAGGCATCCGATACGCCGTTAAAGAAACGGAGACTGGTCAACGGGAAGGAACTCGTGTTCAGGAAACCCGGGGAGGAGACTGACGAGGATGAGAATGAGAATGAACTTGGGACTAGCACTCGTCAGGAACTTGCTCCCTCTGACGGTGACGAGCCTACTCCCCTGCTGGCCAAAACACCTTCCATAGCGACAGAGCACAAAATAACTATTCACGAAGACGATTGACCGTCTTCACTACGTCTACCCATACGTTTTGCTAATGTGAAGGTGCTTCATTCGTCGGAGTGACTCATCCATTAGTAAACTGAGAAACTGAGACAATAAAGCGTTTCTTATTTCATGTTGTATGATGACGAAGCGTGGCAGCACCAGAGCCATGAAACCTGCCGTCGACGATGCGAGCGACAACGAAGACGTCGAATCTATACATAGCGACGCGCTCGACGAAGTGGAGTCTCCCAACGTCCAAAAGAAACGCGGACGCGTCGCGTCATCCTCGAAACGCGCACAAGACTCAAAACGCGAGCCGGCTGCGGCCAAGCCCAAGCGGG
Source organism: Boletus semigastroideus (assembly GCA_038090295.1). Taxonomy (NCBI): domain Eukaryota; kingdom Fungi; phylum Basidiomycota; class Agaricomycetes; order Boletales; family Boletaceae; genus Boletus; species Boletus semigastroideus. The sequence goes on along the minus strand of JBBPMK010000042.1, from coordinate 73,367 downwards.
GTGGGTCAGAGAAGAGGACGCCTGCCAAAAAGAAACGCAAAGTAGTCGAGGACGACGAACACGACAGCGATGTCGAGCTCAAAGACGGTCAAGAGGTAGTTGGTAAAGTCGTCGAGGCTCCCACAACTGGATGGGGTGATATTATATCTTGTGCTCGTTTTGTAGAGACTCACATGGACATTTGACAGCCCCTGATGGCCAGATATCCCAACATATGCTGGACTTCCTGGTACACCTGCAAGATCCAGCTTGCAACGACCGTATCTGGTGAGCATATCGCGTGCTTTTTCTGTTTCACTGAACTGGATTCGCATACCAGGTTCAAGCTTCATGGTATCGTATTGCCAGTGTGCCCCTCTTGCAGCGGGTTCTTACTGTACTTGTTTATCAGAGCCTGTCTACCGACAATGCGAAAAGGAGTTCAAGAACTTCATCGAGGCATTCACTGCAATGCTGATCGAAGTAGACCCTCAGATTCCACCCTTACCTCTAAAAGATGTTATCCACCGAATCTATCGTGATGCATGTACAATCACCCTCCTGCGCGTCGTTTCACTAAGGGAAGTTCAGATTCGTTTCAGCAACGACAAGACACCCTATAAAACTGGATTGTCTGCAAGTTTTTCCAGAAGCGGCAGGAAAGGCATATTTGCTTTTTGTGAGTTTCTATGAAGATGACGCTCCGCAGCTCGTCTGACATACACCTTTCGAGATCACATGTGAGTGTTGTTTTTGCCGACGTTCTGCATTACCTGAGTCTGCGCGGAATCAGATCAAGTGAGTTGATCTCCCCTTCAATCGCTTGTTTTCTTACTCACGCCATTGCGCGTAGTCAAACCAGGCGATAAGAGTTTGCTTGCCGCTGGGGCATGGTGTCCAGCTAAGAACGAGCTCAACTTGATAAGGTAGAGCATTGTCTGTATGGAGTGACGATCCCTTGACCTCCCATCAGGAATCACATCAAGCGTTCCTCGGACCGTTTACGCGAGATCATCTCGGAGCCAGAGTTTGTGACACATTTTGGCGAGCCGCACCCACATCCAAAGGGAGAACGCCAAAACGTGTTTGGAGCCGAAGACGAACTCAAAACGGCGCCAAAAGGTGTGGACAAGAATCACGAGTATGCTTTGCGACCATCACTACCGATCACTTTATCGATAACATTGAAACCCAGGGACATCGATTTACTCAAGTGTCGCTCTCTGGCGGTCTCACGGATGTACGTTCCGAGAGGGTCCCTGGCCTACCATCTTCGTGTTGACCATCTTCGTGTCTTGATTACCAACAGGTTCACGGATGATCAGGTGTTGATGGGTACGTTCGTTCAAGAACTTGAAAAAGTTGCACGGATTCTCCGGCCATTCGTTCATTGGTGGGTGTGCACCTGTCAAACGTGTTTTCAGGGGGCTTAACTGGTTCTTTGGTTGACAGTCTAAATGACATGATGACGGTGCCTGTGGAAAGCGATTCCAGCGATGATGACGCGCAGGAATACATTTCTGGTGACAATTTATAATCGTGCAAAGTATGCCACTACCAGAGTACCAAGAACACACTACACGAGTACAAACCATGGTACAAACATTGAAAGAGCGTACAGAGTAAAACACACACATAAGGATACAGTTGCAATCAGAGCGCGATCGACGCATCGACACTAGTGTTACCAGCACATATCAAGCACAGTAGGTTTACAGGTTGGACGCTGTCCAACTGCTTGGTTGTTCATAATCGTCCCAGTCTCAGACTGCGATCATCTTGTCGGTGTAAATCGGGAGGTCTCCATATTTGGTCCCGCCGTCGAGGCCTTTCGACCAAGGAGTCATTCTTGGATCCCCATAAGGGGGCAATGCATCGTCGCCTGCGGCGATATACTAACCCAACAAGGCCGATGATCAGTTCATCGTACAGGAAACGATTCGAGGTGAAAATGTGCTCACAGGGGGCAAATGACTGTCGCGATCAAAATGGCTCTTGTTGTCGAAAGGGACCGTGACTTCCAACACCTGTAGCAGAAGAAAAAGGTCAATGTATCGACGACGGAATGAGACTCCGGGTACGCACGACGGCATCTCTGAACAACCCGGGAGCGCTCGCCTTCCAGACGGGAGCATCTCCGTAAGAAGGAGCAGAGAGCGCATCTGATTTGGTCCAGTGATCCGCCAACCTCTTCACGCGTACCTTTCCCTGGATATCAGAGTAATGAGGTGCACGCAAAACACAAGGATGAAAATGCGCGCACCAGGTATTTCCAGATAATCACGGGGACGGACAAGAGGATCCACATTGCAATCGTGACTGCGAAGCAGCTGAACCGTGCAATCCATACTTGTCTGTCAACGTCGTTCCTGGTGTGCTCCAGGGATTGAAGGGTGGCATAGTAGGTCGTGACTGGGACCAGAAAGCTCAGCCTGACACGCACACCCAATCAGCATGTATCCCGGGACGTGGGGAAGAGGGAACGTACACCATGATGAGGACCAGATAGGCTTTCTCAAGGGTGGGTCGAGAGTAGTGGGATGCTAGCCGGGTGAGAGCCGACACGCGGACCTCCCATGCGTTGGGGGAGACCTGAGAGAGGAGATGAATTGAAGCGAAAGAAAGTAGGATGGTGACGAACGTAGTCCCTCAATTGAAAAGGTAACGTAGGGGGAGCTTGAGAGCGGGGAAGCTCCTGGTGGAGAATTCAGTTCGCCAGTGTATGGCAATCACTGTGAGCTCACCAGGACAACTTCGGTGGTGGCTCGTTTCGACGAGTCAAAGAAAGGAACGCTCATGGCTGGCTGGAACGGTGTTTGCCAAAGGAAAGGTGCTCGAATGATTGTCTCGGAATAAAGAGCGAGGTGGGAGGACCAGCTCCAAGTACGATGACTGCCAAAGGTCAAGGAGAAAATCGTTTATGACTGTGGCAAGACTTGCATATGAAACCCCCTGGCGACATGACAACGGTTTAGTTGGCAACGGGGTGAGACTTCACTTATTTGTAAGTCTGGTAATCATGCGGTTTATTGTAGCACGGCGCCTACTCCTTCTTGAGCTGGGCGATTGGGAGACGGTATATAGGAAGAGTAAAGTACTTATGTGTCGCTCCCCATCGATCATTGTTCTCGCGGTCGTCCAACCCAACACCGACATCAACATCGTGCCACTCGACGTCAGCTCCAATTTCAGACAGGTGGCAATCAGACACGCGAGTGTAGACATCGTAGAACAGTGCATCTTAGCGTATCCGGTGAGCACCCAACAGTGAGAAAAGACTTGGACGCACTTGTCGCGGCTAATCCATTGAAAAAGCTAAACCGGGCGTCAGGGCCGTCCAGGAGATCGGGCAATCGTTTGAAGAACTCGTGGAGCTCTGCAAATACGCTGAGGGTTACACTTCATTCGAGGACGCAAAGCTCACCGCCATAGTGTTCCGCGAATGTGTCCGTGTAGACAACATCAAACTTGCCCAGTCCAAGGAACTCGTCACTGGAAAGTACGTCTTGCCACTTGCCTTTCAGAATCTTCACATTTGACTTTTCATGCCATCCTTTTTCTTCCATATAAGTAAGCACATCGGGGTGTGCCTCGACAATGACATGGGGAGAGGGAGGTGTCGAGATACTTTGAAACATGGCGTCAATCTTAGTGACTATCAGACGCGATGCGCGAAGAGCGGAACCGAGATTCACGAACAATACCCAGACCAAATCCGACATTGAGAATCCTTAGCCCAGTATCCAGCTTTGGGTGACTTGAGCAAAGTTCGTCGACCGTTTTTTGCACTGGACACCGTCGTATGCAACATGCACGATTGCGGACGGACAGTCAACTTGCTTACTGATGCCACGCTCCCATCCCATCATGACGCCTACTTGTTCACCAGCCTCGAGTTCTAGAAGGCATATTTCCTGACCCTTGGCATCTTTGGTGTATTGCAAGCGCGAAGCCAGGAAGGCGTCAGTCGATCCAAGCGCTGATGCATCGTCTTGCCGGATCATCAAAGAAGACGGTGCTTCGTCCAGTGACTTTGCAGAGACGAGAGAAAGGAGCAATTCTATCCAGGTTTCAGCGAGGATGAACGGGATGCAATTGTGTATGAAGCACCTGCACGAATGCCAGTGTCACGAATGAGGGTATAACATACGTCGTTATTCATGGACAGGGCGATATCGCCAGCCGTGTTTCCAAGGTTGTCGACTGATGGGCACGTGATGTGAGGAGTTCGGGAGAAGGAAGATGCAAAGGGACTCGCCCGCATTCCAGACAGCACCTTCGTCAAGAAGGAGTTTTACGAGGTGATCGTCACCAACATACGCGGCGGCGTGCAACGGGGACGTTCCTTCGTTGTCCTGGAACCAGAGGGGTGCACCGGCATCAATGAGGTCCTGAATGTTGTCCATTGGCTCCTTTTCCAGGATCGCTTGGATCAGGGTAGTTCCAAGCTCTGTGATGGCGTTTATTTCTTCCATGTCCTCTACATCTTGTATTATACTATCAGGGTCGCAGAGTGGGTTGTCACTCATGGTGAAGGGATAGTTATGGTTCAAGGATAAGTTCTGTGGGACATTTCATTCATTGTTTATGTACGATCCGACGTACTCATTGGCGAGATCAGACAACACACATGCGAGCTGACAGTTGTATCACATTACATAATCGAGAATTGGGCTTGATTTGCTACCGTCATGTCGGAATATTGGGTGTCGCATAAACGATACCACTGCAAGTACTGTAACATATACATTGCAGACGACAAGCCATCGCGACAACAGCACGAGAATGGACTGCGACACAAGGGGAACGTGGAACGATTCGTGAGGGGGCTATACAAAGAAGGGGAAAGGCGGGTGAGAGAACGGGAGGAAGAGAAGGGGATCATGGCGAGCGTTGGAAAGGTGCGTCTGCTGCATTACTTCCGGCACGCGCTGACATCCGAGTGCAGGCTGCGGAAGCGGCATATGCGTTGGACGTCGCGGCCGGACGAGCAGGGGGGAGTTCCTCTGGAGGGGTAACACGGCAAGTGAAGGAATTACCCAAGGCGAAGGCTGGGATGGCGAAATCGTCCGATCGGTATGCAAACTACAGTACGGCGGCGTCTCTCGGATACAGAGATCCTGAAGTTGAAGAGGCGCAGGAAAGGATGCAGGCAGGGACACCGGGGGCATGGACAGTGGTCGTTAAGAATGACGAGGAGAAGGAGGAAGTCAAGAAGGAGAAGCGGAAGGACGTGGAGGAGGAGAGGGAGGAGGAGGAGGAGGAGGAGGAGGCGGACGGGCATTCAAGCTGCGAAAAAAGACAGCCCAAGTAGGACTGGGAGAGATCGAACCGAGCGAACCAGTTCAGGCTGAGCCAGTTCTATTCCGAAAAAGGAAGGGAAAAAAGTAGATCGATAGATGACTTGTGGCAGTGCACGGCAACGACTGCTTCGACGACGACAACGATGGCAGACGGCAGCGTTGAGGTCGGCAGCAATACCACGACAATCGACAATGTTTACCTAGACAAGCCGATCTTGGCTCTGCCAACTCAACCTACCCCGACTCCAAATGTAGAATATAGGTTGTACAAGCGGAGGTTCTCCGGATTGTTCAGTTTTGTACGCTCTCAGTCTCACGTCCTCTACTCTTTTTCACATTAATACAGGTCATTCTCGGCTTCGTCACTGGGTTGCCATGGGCCTGGTTTGGTCCGATTGCTCCTCAAGGTATTTTTTTTCACTTGCTTTAACTCAAACTATAATCCACCCGTGTTTCGAATTTCAGCTGCCACCGAGTTTGGGATAACGGTAGACCAAGTCAACTGGCTTGGGAATATCATATCATGTATATTCATCCCCGTTTCGCTCTTTATTCCTGTTCTCTGCTCCCGTTTTGGCATCACTCGTTGTGTATGGCCTTCTATTCCAGCCGTGTCCCCCCGCTCATCCCCTTCCAGGCCCGGGTCGGTGCTCTCCTGACTCTTATCTCCGGATGGATTCGTTATGCTGGAACCGCTACCTCTCTTTCTCCACAGTCTGCCTATGCCCTTCTCATCTTTGGTCAGGTAACTAACCCCCTCATCCTCTCGGTTTCCACTCATCAAATGCATCTCAAAGATATTCTCTGCAATGGCACAGCCAGTCTTCGTGGTTCTTGGCCCTATGTATTCTGAAAAATGGTTTGATCTCCAGGGGCGTACAACCGCAACAATGGCCATTGCAATCGGTTCGTACATTCACCTTCCTCCCTATCCTCGTCATTTATCGTTCTTTGTAGCCAATCCTATAGGCGGCGCAATCGGCGAGCTACTCGCTCCCCTCGTTGGAACTCCCCGGCAATCTGTCAGTCTCATCCATCGTATCTTACCCTTCCTTTCACTCAATACGTCACTTGTCGCTTGTCCATCCGTATAGATCCTGGTTTTGGCAATAATCTCCACGGCTGTTGTGCCAGCCGTTCTCTTCATTACCGATTCTCCCCCTACTCCCCCAAGTAAGGTTTGATCCATTCCTTACTATTCAAGTCATTCCTCACCCTCCTAGCTTATGCTGGTTCCAAACCCTCACAAACCCTCACGTCTCTCTGCCGTGCTGTCCTGGGTCGGCCAGTTTCACAGGATGCAGCCATGACTTTCCATGAACGCCTTGATTTTATCATCATCACCATCCTTTTTGGAGTGTTAGTTGGCGCTGCAAATGCCTTTAGTGTGTTGTCAGCCGAATGGCTTGTAAGTACCGTTCATTTATCTTTCTCAATCTAACATTTTATTTATATCAGGAGCCCGAGGGATATTCAGATACAGCTGCTGGAATCATGAGTGCAACCTTACTGCTCTCTGGCATTGTATCTTCCATCGTTACTGCACCGTTGTTCGACAGAATATTCACCCATAGGCTTGGAATCACACTCAAGATATTGGTCCCAATCGTAGCAGTCGCTTGGTTTTCCTTGATCTGGGCTGGTATGCTTCTTCTTTTGTCTTACCTCGTTCCAAGCTCTGACTACCACAAGTCCGACCAAATAATACTGCCGTGTTGTTTGTCATTGTTGTCGTCATTGGGATATGCTCCCTGACGATGCTCCCTATTGGGTTGGAGCTCGGAGTCGAATTGACAAGGAATGCAGACGCCAGTGCAGCCGTTTTATGGTGCAGGTGAGGTTCCTACTTAGTTACAATACATTGCACCTGACTCGCAAATCATAGTGGGAACTTGTTTGCGATCATATTTATCCTTGGTTTGTTCTCCTCCATTGCTTTCGGATGTTCCATTGATCAGCACCGTGTACCAGGGGAAGGTGCCCTTCGTGCTCCCTCAACCGCTGACCCGCCATACAACATGAGAAACGCTCTCATCTTACATGGGACAATCGTCATGGCTCTTGGTGTGCCTGTATTCTTTGTACGCGCGCGGCAAGCTCGCCGAGAGATGGACGAGACTATGGCAGCAGAAAATAGTGTCCCCATGGTCTCCAACCCCGATACCACTAGAAGACTCGAAGGAACAACTGAAAAGGATCCCTTGTCAATCCAATACTAGATGCCCAAAACCTTTGAACATGCCACTTTTTTTTCGGCACCCTGGTTCTCATGTTTATTTACCTAATGTTCCATACGTATCACTGTACTGATAAATATCACTCATTTGCTCAGTCAGCGGGAATGGTTTTTGAGGGGTATAGTTGCATGCTGTCAACCTTTGCTCACATTTTTTGCCGAGGATCCTTAGCTCAAATGTTTGAACCCTTGTAAGCACTCGGGCTTGCGAGCCGCCCCAATCGAAGGTACAGGTTGTACAAATGAAGTTCTCCGGCTTGTTTGCCTTCGTACGGTCCTCTCTCAGTATTTCCTTAGGTGCTTTTCAAAAATAACCTAGGTCCTCCTGGTTCGGTTCGATTACCCTGAAGGTTGTTTTCTGGGCATCTACATCTCGATCTCAATAACCGTCCCTGCTTTAGCTGCAGACTAGTTTGAATCAAGTCAATTGGCTTGGGAACGTCTATACATGCCCGTTTCACTCCCCTGTTGTCTGGTCCCATGTATGTCCTTTATCCGTACGCTTATCCCCTTCCAGGCCCAAGTTGGTACCCTTCTAACTCTTATCTCCAGATGGATTCGTGACGTTGGAAGTGCGTCCTCTCTCTCCCTCCCGTCTGCCTATGCCTTCAAGTTTCTCATCTCTTATCAGGTAACCAATCCTCTCACCCCTTTCATGATTCTACTCAAGTTATCTTCATACGAAAGATATTTTCTGCGATTGCACAACTCATTTTTCTAGGTTCCCGGTCCCGGCAATCATTCCTCTCACTCGGAGTCAAGTTGACGAAGAATCCAGACCCCAATGCTTTTCGTGCCTCTTCAACTACTGACCCGCCATACAACATGAAGAATGCTCTTATCTTGCACGGGACTATTGTCATGGTTTTTGCGGTAATCATATTCCCTGTGCATGTTCCACTGAGATGCCCGAAGGAAAGATGGATGTCCTGAGCCGACGATGGATTCTTCGTGGAGAAAGTGGACATATGTCAATGGACACGACCTCCAATTTTTCCAGTATGTATAGTATCATCGTGGTTGCCACATTGCTAGATGGGCTCATCGACTGATACCACCACTTATGTAGGCATCCGATATTATATATTTCAGCTATCAATCGCTGACTCAGTCATACTTGGTGTAACTACTTCAATGCCAAAGCCCTTCATTCCTCACAAGCTTTCCCAAACCCCTGGAAATATTTCTCCCTGAAGTCTCGGTGGGCGGGAGCATGCAAAGTTCCTACATCGTTTACATGGGCAGGATCGAACGTGGGTGGTGGATAACTCTCTGTCGTGGTCTTGCGGATCGTAATGAGCTATGGACATTGAATGAATCTGTGCAATTGACTGAGGCAGTTCGCGGTACCCACCCGTCTACCCCAGTTTCCGAATCCCTGCACCGAATTCGCCACAAGCTCCATTCCCTCGCAGAGGGCGGCCCGGACGTCGACCTCCTCGTAGGTCTCGGTCACCGTGGGAAGGAAAAACACGAGCAATCCGCGAGGCTTGAGTTGGTAGCGACCGAAGAGAACGAGATCGGCGATCAGGACTGAGAGCTCGTAGGGTTTCGTAGGTGGGATGTAGGGCTCGTTTGGTTCACTAGCACACGTTCACACGGAATATTCGCCATCAGATCTGGACGGACTTACGTTCGTGGCGCCTGTGGCGGTGGCCTATCGTCGCGGAGCCTTTTACGTCCGAGGCGTTTTGCACCAGCGCGTACGCCGTCTGTTTCGTGCGTCAGAGTTTGACTTGTTCCACGTGGTGAAGGGAGCGTACAAGGTGGGTCGGTGATGATGGCATCAAATAACCCACCACATCTCCAAGGGTGGTGCGTAACATCGAACGTGCAAAGATCAACGATCCGGTGCGCGACCCCGTATTGAGCAGCCGCGCGGATGATACCTGGAGTTTCAGCTTCAAAGCGACGTCTGTCAGCAGGTTACTCCTGGGCAGACTAGGGTCAAATAGGAACCTTTTCCGCGCATTTGCCGGCCATCGATATCAGACCCATACACGTGTGCTCCAAAATATGCTGTGGTCTGGTCTCGATGCCACATCATGGTGTGCTCGTGTGGCTAGGTGTCAAGTACGCACGTAGGCCATGCTTCCGGTTCCGATGAAAGGATCGTACATGAGCTTTCCTGGTGCGGCCTGGCGCAGCTTGGCCCTTGAGCAATTTTGTGACAACAACAGATGGCTCACTTGCGTCTGGTTGGCCATCAGCAGGGATATTTCCGCTTCCATGCTGGTATTTCCAAAATATCTTCGTTTTTTCACATCGAACACTCCAATGAGCGATCGCGCGGTGCCCTCTGTGATCTGCCAGGTGGCATGACATGGTGCTGACAGACGAGTGAATGGCCAAGCAAAACATACCAACCTGCCAAAGTAAGCCTGTTTGAATTCACCGTCTACATTTCGACTTCCGTCGGGTCGGCGATCGTCCTCGTCTGAAGCCAACAATGCACACACGCATCAGCCACGTCCAAGTCATCTGTCGACACGCACATTCCTCGAATACCCCGAGCGTGATTTCTGGATCTTTCATTTCGATCTTGCCCAGAAAGTCCATATAGGAAAAACTTTCGATCACGTTGCGCTGCCGGCGTTGGGAGAGTCTATGATTGTACCCAATGACAGTGAATTTGAAGGAAGTGTCCAGGATATAGCGTTCCCATAGGGATCGACTGCGTCTGTTCGCTTCGTGTACTTCGTCATAGGTCGACCCCTGTGCGTAGAACTGATAGATCGATCTGGTAAAGGTGAGCGACACGGCGGGGCAATCGGGGACGTTGGACGTACTTGATCAAGATACATCTGTTCGCGAGAAGTCTCGCGTGTTCCTCTCGTTCCAGCCTGAGAACCATGAATGGCCGTTTGACGGCATTTGGGAGCTCCCCGGCAGTATAACGGTCAAATCCAACATGGAAGCCATGTAACTCTGCTATCGATTTGAGCTCTGGAACGCGGAATTCCTCGTGTACTTGCGCAAAGACGAAGAGGTAGTCATAGGGTGGCATCTCAAAGCTTGAGCAGGTCCGAGTCAGTGGCAGGGTTTCCGAAACACGCAATTGACGATGTCCACCCCGAGTCTGGGACGCGTCGTGCAGACTGTCGTGAGTTCTATCGATGAGGACAACCGTAAGTTCCGAAGCAATCTCTGTCGGATACTGGTATTGATGGTACCTATGCTCGCTGAAACTTAGTCGAGGAGGGGATCGATAACCTTCGTGCGCTGTTCCCGGACACGACGCTCTTGGCTGCGCTTGATCTCGTCGACCGCGAGAACGGTATGTGCCTCGGTCGTCACCGCATTCGCTCGCTGCTCACATTGCCCTGCAGTACTCAGGTATCGGACGCCCTGGGGAAGATGCCACTACGAAGTGCTTGGGTCCACCGCGACGTACAGCGTCTTCCCCTGTCTGGGCTGGTCACCACACACCCCTTGCTACTGTACCTGCCCTGCTTTCGCCTTCGCGGTCTTGATGAGCGAGTCCCATCTGCTGGTAGGCCTGCGTATCTCGTACCGCATATCATCATTGAGATCCACGGCACCTTCCTAGTGCAAGCATGTGCTCGCCGTTCGTCTTGCTGAACAACTCTCAAAGTGTGTGGAACGACCCATCGAGGACAACGATCTCCTTGCGAAGCTCATGTCCCATGTCCAATAAAGCAACGACGCTCCGCTGGATGCAGAGTAATATACGTATCGAACTAAGTGTGCGCCAAACCCAAGTATTCTATCAATATTAACAAAAAAAATTAGAGTATAACATACTCAACCTGCCAACGCATCACGCTGTGGCTATTATCGGAGCAAGCTTCCTATTTCCTGGCTGGCCGAGTGGCTTCTATCCCTTCGTCCGTCTTGATCCTTCCTTTGAGCAACGACGCGTATTGTTCCAACTCCTTGACCAGAGTCTCGATCTCGCCTTTTGTCGGGGTCATGCTCGCCTCCATATCATCGTCCTCTAGTTGGTTGTCAGAGCTCTCGTTGTCGGTCACATCCTCCATGTCCGCATCCGAGTCCAGGGACCCAGAAGAGGTACTGACACGCTGTTTGAGCATCTCTCCCAGGATGTCTTCAAGGCCAGCCTTGAAATGGACCCAAGACGCCAATTTCATAATTTCCTCGGGCTCCCAGAATCCCCACCACTGTTCTTCTTCTTCTTCCTTTTCTTCGTCGTCGTCATCCTCGCTACCGTCTTCGTCCTCGGCAAGGGTACGTTCCACAGTAGGAGGTCTCTTACCCCAAACGGCAACAAACCAAGACCACTTTCTGAGAGCACTGCGGTCTTCCTCGGACGGCACCAGAGGCTTGCGACGGGATCTTGATTTGTGGGCGCGTCCTTGAGAATACGATCGAAGCAGGTCTAGAGAGTTTTCCCGTTCGTTCACCCCAGGGGTGAGAGCCCAGTAGGTACGCCCTTCTATATCTCTTCCCAAGGGCGAGATTCGAGGAATGCTTGCATACGATGCCACTTTCAGTGCATCGTCGATTGTTGCCACGATGCGCTTGTGGTACTCTGTCCTCGACTTGTCCAACTACAAACCCGCATCAACACTGTAATTCGCCAGCGGAAGGAAGTACATACCCGTTTACCCTTTTCGCGCTCTTTCTCCTGCTCAAATCGTTCGTTCTCGATGCGGTTCGCTTCTCGCGCCTCCTTGACCCAGTCCTTCGACTCCTGGATTCCAGCCTCGAGTTCTTGTCTTACTGCTTCGGAATCGACAACAACGTTGACGAGAGCAGAGATTACAGGAACAAGTTGAGCTGTGCGAAGAACGTTGACGCTCCCGTTCGTCTGGTTTGCTCCACTACGAGTGCGGATGATAGAAATGGACTCTGGAGGAGGTGAAGGGTTTGGAAAAGAGAAGTGAACACTATTGGAGGTGGAGCGAGAGGACGTGGATGCTTTCTCTTGCCAGTCGCGAAGCGTCGCAAGTGCAGCCCATATCTTGTTGAGGTGAGCGCCACTTTCTCGTATCGATTTTAGGGTGGCCTTCAGATGCTGCAGGTTCATCAAAATCAACGATTTTGCATGTATATACCATGGGCCACACCTTTTTACGATCTCCCCTGGCATCTATCATGTCCAGGAGACCGAGAAGCAGCGATTTGACACATGCTTCACTGACCCACGGGATGAGGTCCTCGTCCTCTTCCTCGAGATTGCGAGTTCGTGACAGCCTTATTTCGTCTAATTCATCGAGGTGTGTACGTGAGAGGTCTAGAACAGAGGAGAATCGCAAAGCAAATTCGCGGATATTGATCCGTTCTTCGGCCTCAGATTGTGATAGAGCAGTGCCTAGAGAGGTCCAGATGGGTTTTGCAAGCAATTTTGGTTTCGGCGGAGCCTTAGCTTTGGGTTGCATCGCTGATTTAGTCTGCCTAGCGATGCCAGCTTTGTCGAGCGCTGGGGGTGATTTACTGTTACCGTTCTTTGAGGCAGCATCATGCATTGCCTGTGGTTTGGTCTTCTTCTCACCTGGCTTATGTGCCATGGGACCCTAGACGGGGTCAGATGTGTTATCGACCATGTTGTGGTGAACTTACGGCGGCTTTGGGATCTTGACGTAGTACATCGGCAGCGGAGGTAAGACCAGATTGGCGTGCTGCGTTCGCGAGATTGCTGGAAACGTATGTATATTAATTTGAATCTCGCTAATGAAGACACCCACGAACCCTGTCGGCTGCAAGCCCTTGGCCTTCCTGCATGCAACGCAGTTGCAGACGTCATCGCATCGTGGGCACCTGATGGCAAGTCATCGATCTGCGGCGTCCGGACAGGACGAAATAACTACCTGAAGTGATAGCCCGCTCCGTGGACATGGTTGGGGCGGGCTGTCTCGGCATCGGCGAGGATATCTTCGAGAAGAAGGCCATAACGATTCTTGAGACAAGCCTTGCAGTATTTGGCGCTGCACCTGCGACCTTTGCGGTCCTTTGCGGTGCAACGGATACAGACTGGATGAGATGTGAGTGCACGGGCTGCGGAAAGGGGGAGCGAGACGAACCTGTGGCGTCGCGTTTCTTGTTACACTGATGGCAGTAGACGAAGCCATTGGGGTATTCGTCCGTCGCGTTCGCGGGGGACCCTGAGGTGGCGTGATCTGGCTGTTTTGACTTCTTGGTTGGGGGCATGTCGGTGAGGGGAGCGTCGGCGTCGAGCTTTCGTTTGCTGTGGGCAAGTTCGGGGTGTGTGCTGGAGTTCATCCGAGAGGCGTTTTCTTTATGAGACACGTGCGGAAGCTGCTTGCGAGGTGTGCGCGACGCTGGCAGCTCGATCAGCACATGAGATAAAGAGACTCTGGGTGTCTTTCTACCCATCATTCGAGGTCGTCGTCGTCGTCGTCGTCGTTGACGTTGAGGAATGAGCGCGACGCGTCCAAGGGGGATTCATATTGGCGCGGTCACGTGTTCTTATTGCCTACCCTCAACGAAAAACTTTCTCTTTGGACCATTTTCAAGTCTTCAAACGACGACTCAATTTCCATGTCTCACGCGGACCACACTAGAGACCCTTGGTAACGAGCAAACTATATCCCTCGACGTCGTCGACGACGCTGACCACAATCTTAGTCCGTGGGTAATCCTCAATGACTTTGGAGGCGCCTTTTCAATGGGTGCAGTCGGCGGTGCCATATGGCACGGCGTAAAGGGCGCTCGAAATTCGCCGCGGGTATGCGTCTTCGTTGCTGTTCTTTCACTCACTCACTTACTCCTTCTCCTCAGGGCGAACGCCTCGTCGGCGCCATATCAACCATAAAGGCAAGAGCGCCAGTGACCGGAGGCAACTTTGGCGTCTGGGGCGGCATGTTCTCGACGTTCGACTGCGCGGTTAAGGGCTGGAGACAAAAAGAGGATCCTTGGAATGCCATCATCTCCGGTTTCATGACCGGCGGTTGCTTGGCCGCCCGCAGTACGTTGCTTTGTCTGTGTTCTTCCGCCTTGCTCATGTTTTTGTCAGGTGGTCCAAAGGCTGCCCTAGGATCAGCCATTACTTGCGGCATTCTACTTGGTGTCTTTGAAGGTGTAGGCATCTTGCTCTCCCGTGTCTTCAGCGAAGGCACCCGACCACAACTACCTCCATGTGCGTCTCTCTTCTCTTCTCAGGACGAATCTCACCCAGACGCTCTCCAGTACCGGAAAACCTGGCTCCGCAACCTTCACCCGCCGGCCACTAGACGTTATATACTTTATCTTGCTTTATTACCCATCTCAATGTATAATCGCCATTCAATGCACGGATACTTTAGCCGATGGCAAGTCATCTATGTCTATCTGGGAATAGGACCTCGTCTGCTCCAAATTCCTGCTACCCTTTCCCCTTGTAGGGTTTAATAATAGACCGGTACACCACACCTTTCCAGTCGTGATTATAACTGGAACCCTCCTACCTGTAAGTTCACCTGCCCCGTCAACGCTGTAAAAGCCATCTTTCTCCCTGCCATAGCACTGCGACGAGTTCGCAAAGATCATGTCATTCGTGAGCGACGCAGCGTCAACTGTCCATCCAGTGTCTTCCCCGACATCCCGGACAAGCACCGAGCCTCCTCGTACTCCCGCGCACGAGTTTTATGGCATCCCTGTCTCCAAGTCAACCATTGGAGGCCCTCGAAAAATGGACCCTACACCCAGTGTGGGACGGCAAAGCGGGGGACATAGCACTTGTAACTCCCGGCGGACATCCGAGTATGCGAGTGGACATGGGGGTCTCCGACCGGCGCATGGGCCTGGAATGCCAATCGACCAAGTCCTGGCCCCGAACCCGATGTTACGTCGGCAGTCAACGAAGCAGCTAATCCATCGATTCGAATCAATGACAGATCCAACTGAGCTTGCTCCGATCCACGTTGAGAGACCTGGTTCCACTCGCCCATCCTCAGAGAACGACTCACGCGGCATTCACCATCCCTTCCTCACTGCTACTTCCCAAAAAAGCAAGAAAAGATCTCTGAGCAGCTCCTTGCGAAACTTCATGTCTGTATTCAAAAAGAAGAAGGACAAGGATTCAGATGACGATGATCACACTCTATTTCACCACATGTCTGAGCTAAATGTCGCCGTATTACCGTCGGAGCCCCCGTCTCTCCCAAAAGCTCAGTCGGTCTCGTGTCCTTCCGAGAAAGAGGTTGCTTCGTCCCCCAGCAGAGCCGGATCCGTGTTCTTTGGTTCTCTGCTTTACCTCTTACGACCGCCGTCCCATAGTCCCCTCTGGATTTCATGCACGGTCACACTCCAAGACTCCTATTTACTACTTACTTGGTATTCCATGCGTGACACCCCTTCCAGTCACATTATTCACTTGGCCGAGTTCATGGACGTACGTTCTCTCTACGAGCGAGGGTCACGACCCGACACCGAAGGCGATCTAAAGACCTTTGAATTAACCTTTGGAGGTCAACACCGAGAAACATTTGCTGCGACTTCTACTCAGGACCGTGCACGATGGGTTGGTGCAATCTGGTGAGATGTGTCGCTTGTTGCTGTCCCTGAATCTTCACCTCGACACAGGGATGCTGTCCTTAGTTCGCAAGGCAGACACGAAACCGTGCGTACGCCGAAGCGCAGTGAGAACCTTACCATAAGGACAGATATTACCCATGAACGCAGGCAATCCATTCCATCTCCAGACGAAGCACGTTCGGAATATACGTCTTCGAGCGTGCCGAAAACCCCTTTGGTTCAAGCTTCTCTCCGCCAGACGCCTCCGCCCACGCCAGTTTCCAAGTCACCGCGTCAGGGACTTTCTCCGTTGTCCGTCACTCCGCCTCGCCCCCCGTCTCAATTATCCAACCCCCACTCTCGGTCCAAAAGCCCTTCGATCACCAACCTTGGAATGTTGTCCGTGGTCACGCAACGCCTCGCCCAGATCGAGCGCTCCGAATTGGCAAGCCCTGCATCGAGTGCCGTTAGTTCATCGAGTGTTGGTACCGCTCTTCGCCGTGCGCAGACCAACGAGCCAACGCACCAAGGACGTCCATTTGCACACATCGAGAAACTACACGAGGAGAATAAGCATGAAGGCTGGAGTAATGTTTTGGAGACACCTTCAACGGACGCTTCTATCGTGATCCCGCTTCCCAACCCGCCAAACGCACCCTTTTCGGATAATACCTCTGCGCGAAGTGTGTTTAGGAGGAATCGTAATGGGCGCCAATCATCCCCCGCGCCAACACCGCCAATTTCCCCCACCAAAGCGTCCTCATCGCTAGCAGTGCCTGTAGCTACTTTACGGGCTAAGCTCTCAGAGCCTGTGATCCGAGAACATGTCGAGAATCCGCCGACGACCCTGCTCTCTGTTGACACGGAGCCACAGTTTGCGCCACTGGCAGAACTCATCAAGGATACTGCTGCAAAACACTATGACCAAACGGCAGGATTGGGCGAACAGATCATTTCCCTTCAACGAGACATACATACTCTTCCAAACGAGATACATGTCTTGCTAGGACAAGCGATGGCCGCGGCATTCAAACCAATATGCGAACCGAATAGACATATCGACAATGCGAGTTTGCAGAGTGTCTTGACCAGTCTGGAACGACTACGAAACCAAGTGTCAACGAACTCGGAGCATCCGCAGATGGACTCATTGCTGAGGATGTTTGAGAGCTTGCAGACACGACTCGCGACACTGGCCCCGCTTCTCATGGAGAAGTTGGTGTCTATAGAACAAGGCCAGACGCAACTACAACTTCAGGCTATACGGGCAGTCGAGGAGACTAGAACCACGAGGGATGTCCCTGCTTCGTCTCTTCCTGGGAGTTCGTCGCTAGAAGGGTTCCACCAAACTTCTGTCGATTTGTCAGAGATACGTTCGAAACTTGAAGAACTTGTATCTCTGTACAAATCCAATACCACCATAGGCTCACCATCACAGACTGCAGATGAAGATTCAGAAAAGGCATGTCATTTTATTTCCGTTGGTACGCTGCCAGTGAGCTCACTTTTACCCCACACCTCGTAGCTCCAAGCAATCTTAGAACATTTCAGGTTGGGCGAAGAGCACCGGAAGCTCCAGTTCGACCAACAAGCTGATAGTGTTCGTTATCTCAATGAACTTAATTCGGTCAGTGTTGACTCGATTGCTGGCTTCCGTACGACCCGTTGATTCTTTTGTGACCAATACTTACAGTGGCTCGAGTCTTTCGTGAATGGCGGTACTGTTCACATCCAATCAGTTGCTGCAAATGTCGAGCAACTTTGCTCTTATCTTGGTGTCTCTTCGGAGAGTGACACCGCTCGTGAGCAGCCCTCGGATCAAGGAATGCTCGGCGAAATTAGACATCTTATCGCGTCCGTCCAAACGAAAGCTTTGGGTGAAGGTCAGCTGCAGGCATCCGTTGGCGAACTGATGGATGCGGTCAGAGAACAGATGAAGAACGGCTCTGAACAACGAATGGCTCTCGGTGCGATTTGCCAAGCAGTCTTTGTTCATCGAACTAATTCACAATTATGACCGATCGCAGTGACAGAATCTGTACTCGAAATCATCAATCGGCAGCGACACGAGCAGGAACAGATGCTCCGCGCCCTCTCGACAGGTCATCGTTTGCTACATGGAGATGTTTCATAGTCTAACATCTTTACGCAGAGCTTACGAAAGAAATTCGCGGTGAAAGGCTGCGATTCGTAGAAGCCATGAAAGAGGCAACGGCTATCAACGTCCAAGGTAAACCGGATAGTGGAAGTCGGAGAGCGCGGCGCTGACACGACGTAGCTCATGTCGAGCACTTTAAAGCAGAGCTAAGCCGAGAGGTGGCTGCAATGACACAGGATGTCGGAAGACTTCACCAGGAGAAACAAGTGATCGAGCAGCAAATTGCGGATTTGTTTGCGTTTTATTCAAAGCAGAAACAAGAAGCAGAGGTTCGTCTTGCTCATGCTGAGCATGATCTAGGTGTAACCTCGGAGTTGCTCTCGCCATAGAATAATGCACGGCGCAACGCACCTTCGAGATCAGCGGGATTTGGTAATTTGCAGAATTTACCAGCATCTACATCGAAGCGACCACGGCGGCCATTACCCCACCCAGTTTTCCAGAGGAAGGTTTAAAGCAGTAAGCCATGAAGCCGCGGTAGTGTACGTTGCATTACCAGAGTCTGAGTGCACATCTAATGGATTCCATTGCCCCAATGAGCGTGACGTTATCGTGAGAGTGAGAGAAAGTTCCTCGCATCTTCCCAACTCATTCTCTCACGTTCTTTCCCAAGTAGTGCGCCTCTACGCACTTCCTCAGCATTGATGTCGTTCCAACCATGATATTGGGTGACCAGCCCATCCATTATTCCTTGTTTGATCTCCTCGGGTGGGTCCTCGGGGTGAGGAGCAAGGCTGGGCAAGAGATCATCCGGTGTTGCTTCGTTGCCATGTTCTCCAGTCTCCACAATCCCTACATCGCGGGACACAATGTCAGAGAGAATCGTGCCTGCAACCGCGTATGCATCCATCATTGTCGTAGCCAGCACGCCTTTAGCGCCATTTGCACTCCATCCGGAGGCATACATATTTCTTAAAGGTATGCCAGACTCTGATACCACACGACCTCCGCGGGCCTGGAGGTGGTTGGAGGAGGGATCAAGGAAGGCAGTGGTTGGGTCCACATGGAAGCCCAGCGATGTGACGACGAGGGAAGTGGAGAGAATGGAAGTCTGGTTTGTCGAGATTGCACGGCCAGTGGAAGGATCAAGAACGGTATGTGCGAGGCTAAGCTCGGTAGAAGAGCGGTTCGGTGTAAGAGAAGTAGGCATGCGATAAAAGTCGAGAGACCATGTCTTTTGCGTGCTTCCAAATCGGTTCTGAGAGCCCTTGTGAAGAAGTTCCAGGGTACGGCGCTGTTGGCGAGACAAGGTCGTGCCATCTGGAATGGCAAGGAGGGTGGGGTCTAGAGGAGCCATGGACGCATCCGGGAGGTGCATCATCTCGCGCAATTCCTTGTTCGTGAAAGCCGCTTCAAGTGGTCCGCGTCTACCGACGATGGAGACATGCTGGAGAGCAGAGCGAGAGAGAACATCGAGAACATGTTCGGGCACGTCGTACTTGCTGAGAACGGAGGGCGGTGTGAGAAGCATGCGGGCGACATCAAGAGAGACGTTTCCGTTTCCTATGAGAGTGAGGTGGGTTATCTTGTCAAGGGCCGGCGGGGGTGGATTGGAGGGATGTCGGGTGTACCAATGGACGAGGGAGAGCGCAGGGATGCAATGCGAGGAGGGGGGGATGGCTGGGTGGAGAGTGGGCAGGGTGCATCCGGTTGCAAACAGGATGTGGGTGTAGTTCTGGAAGAGAGAAGAGAGGGCTAGAGGGACCGTGTGCGGGATCGAGCTCGGTGACGCGCCGCCGACACGGACGTTGCCAAAGAAGCGGAAACGCGGGTCAGCAGCGGTCTGGTCAAACTTGTTCGTGCAGTTCTTTGGACTTTGTGAGCAAAGGACGACCAGGACGACACTGAGCACGCACCTTGACCTCTGGGTGGTCTGGGGCGACACCATAGCGGACGAGGCCGTGTGGTGCCCAGAGCTGATCGAATATATGCAC
The DNA here is from genome assembly GCA_038090295.1 of Boletus semigastroideus. NCBI lineage: Eukaryota > Fungi > Basidiomycota > Agaricomycetes > Boletales > Boletaceae > Boletus > Boletus semigastroideus. Next base: position 53,321 of record JBBPMK010000042.1, on the reverse strand, counting down.
CCTCAGAGACGGCGAGGACGGGTCAGCGTGGGGCACAAGCGACAACAACCGCGAGGCCACGTAGAACGCGGATGGCCCACCGCCGACGATGGCGAGCTTGGCCGGCAGTGGTGGCATGAGGACTTGATCATCACGTCCACCAATGCACGCGACGCTCAGCGCCGCCGCACTCAAACGTACGTCCCCGACACCGAACCTGCTCACACACGCACGCTCATCCAGCGAGAAGCGTTCATCAGGGCCTTGACATGTCTCTCGCGTTACGGCGATGACCTCGTCCTATACGCAGACGCTCAACAATTCACCATGAGCGCGACAAATTCGTCGCTCTCTGCATATTGTCGTTTCAGGTATGGGAGAATGTTTTTCTCGAGGTACCACATAGGCGGTACCGTAAATGGGGCAGACACCTCGACCGGTAGCCCCAGCGACCCTCAGGACGTCAAGGGACAGCTGCTCATAAAGGTGCGTTTTTGCAGTTGCAGTGTATATGTCTCCGTCTGAGCGCTTGCAGACGCTACTGTCGATATTCAGGCATAGGACAATCGAAAGGACGGTCGAACGCTGCGAGCTAGTCTTCATAGAGGGCCCATCTAGCGATCAGTCTCAAGAAGACGAGGACACGCTAGAAAGTAGGCTCGTTGTACGCTTACACTGCAAGCACGGTGAGTCCTATTTCCTACGTCGGTTAACGTGCGCTGTACTATATGTTCTGCTAGGTATCGTGAAAACTCATCGCCTACCTCTTCTTATCCCCACCTCTCTTCTTTCGCCTGGTGTTCCAGAATCTGAAAATGAATCACGACTCACCATCGGTCCAAGAGCTATCAAGGACATCACGGAACACTTTCCTAGCGGTCGTGGCGTGAAAAACGACCCCCAACTTGTGTGGACGTTCGGAGATACAGATGTCGACGTGAAAAGTCTTGAATCATCAATAGACACAAAGGGTCGGTGTCATTCGTAGGTTGTATCCCAGACGTTCGTAACCCGCCCCTAGGCAGAGCACAGCTGGCCACGGAGCTTACCATCAGTGCTGACGAGTTCGATGTGTACGAAATAGCCCAACCACCCATCACCATAGCCTTCCATCTGCGAGAGTTCAACGTTTGTTCACTTACTTTTCTGTGTTGTGCCGCCCAGCTAACTTGAGCGCTTGTATTAGGCCACGATAGCGTTTGCTGAATCCATGGCTTCAGCACTGGAGCTCCGGTTTACAGACCCTGCTGCTCCACTTTTCATCGACATCGAAGGTGATGAGTGGGATAGTCTTTTTGTGATATCCACATCACAATTCCAAGGGTCGTCATCGCAGCCAAACGCGAATGCACGGAGTTCATCCACGCCGAGACCGCAACAGCCGGGTGGTCAGAAACGGCCTCACCCAGACAATGAGGCGCAGGTATTCTCCAACGCATCGGGTTCAAGCAGGGGAAGAGGTGAGACCCCACGCACAGAGAAGGTCAAGAGATCGATGAAAGCAGTACAAAGGACGGAGGTCGGGACTACCTTCAGCAGGGAAAACTCGACACCGAGAAAAGACGAACACATGATGCCACCGCCGTCGTTCGTTCCTAATCCAAATCGGTCACAAGGGAGCCATACCCTGGGCTTCCATGCTTCGCAGAACGGAGACTTTGGCATCATGGACGAGTTAAACCCAGAGATTGTTGGCAATGACGCAGGTGTTGGCGGAAACATGGTGGACGACAACATCAAAGAGGGTTCTACATTTTCTCAACCGCGCGAGCCACTTTTCTATCCACAGTCGTCCCAGATCACCCCACCTCCAATTAGCTTGACACATCAGCAACGTACACAGACACAGCATCCCAAGACGCCACTATTCCTGCCACTGTCGCAGCTCTCCCAGCAGGATGAACAAGCAATTAGAGACTCGGGGCTGGGGATTGAATATATGGACCGAGAGGAACTCGAAGCCATGCTAGAGGGAGACGGAGAAGAAGTTGGGTTCGACATCGAGAAAGACATGGGATCAGGTTCCGGTGTCTCTAATAAAGGGGGTGACAGTTTGGAGCTTTTTGAGGATGAATTTGGGCCTACCCAAGAAGGAGAAAAGGATGGCAGGAAGGTAAGCTAATTTGGGTTGTACTTCCACATTCCTTGTCCACCCTAATGGTTTCTTAGGCATTCCAGCCATTGTTTGAAGATTGAGAACAAGTTGGGTAGGTTGTCTTGTTCATTTCTACTCTACTTGTTGGTATATAGTAAGTACGTATGTGTATGTACGTACTCTAGCAGAGAACAGCTTATGTACGACTTTTGTTTATTAGCATGCACAACACCATGTCTCGTGGTGTACACCAGTGCACCGTCTTCAAGTCCTTCCAGGGTTTCCTCCACCCAAACGCAGCCTACACCTCACGGTTACCGTGCACAAAGACAAGATCTCGTTCCTTGTCAGCCGGGAGCAAGACTGGCACCTCAAGATGGAGTAAACGTCCAAATACAAATCCATGGTTTCTTTACTCGGCCACAGCACTGTTACTTGGAGGTACAGGCTACGTCGCGTACGAGAATTACCAGCCATTCAGGCACACACTATTGGCTGTCATGCGGTGTTCACGAATAGCTCGTATGTGTTCATCGTACCAGACATTTTTATTCGGCGGGTTCAGCGTGTCATCGTTTTGTTCATTTGTTCAGGTGCCGCAATCGCAGGCGCCATCGACTACAAGTACACCTTTGCCCAAAGCTACATGTCCGAGGAGGAAATGCGGAATGCGTACTCGGAATGCCATACGCGAAGTGCGGAGAGGGTCCTGAAGGCACTACTTGCCAATGGAGGTACGAATGACTCCGATCATCACACAAGCTGATGTCCAAGTATTGTCCAGGCGTTTTCATAAAGCTAGGACAGCATGTGGCTTCGCTGTACGTTTACGATTTCTTGTCTGGATGGGCACGGTACTACTCGACCAACTTGTTTATAGAGTAGTTTTGCCGAAAGAATGGACGAGTACCATGCGACCTTTGCAGGACAAGTGCGACCCGACACCATATCGAGATATTGAAGCACTCTTCTTATCCGATATCGGAAAACCCATTCAAGAACTCTTCGAGGACTTTGATCCTGTTCCAATTGGAGTAGCAAGCTTGGCCCAAGTTCATGTCGGTACGCTCAAGGAGTCCGGAAAGCAGGCTGCTGTAAAGGTTGGTGGGATGTTTAGGATACAAACGCAAAACTGATGGATGCAAAATAGTTGCAACACCCGCACCTCGCGGAGTTTTGTGATATCGATATGGAGATGGTAGAGGTCACGCTTGGTATGTATGTCCATTCTCATTTCCATAATGACCCCCGAAATGACGCGCATATGTAGGGTGGATCAAACACTGGTTTCCAGAGTTTGAATTCACATGGCTTGGTGAGGAGATGCGCCAAAACCTTCCAAAGGAAATGGATTTTGTTCACGAAGCGTCGAATGCTCGACGTGCCATGGCTGACTTTGAACACCTCTCCACGTCACTTTACATACCCGAAATAATTTCGGCTACGAAACGAGTGTTGATCATGGAGTTTATCCAAGGCGCGCGGGTCGATGATTTAGGCTACCTGGCAGAACACAGAATTGACAGAAACAAGGTGGCGCTGGAGCTTACGAGGGTGTTCAGCCAAATGGTATTCTTGAATGGCTACTTTCATGCTGTGAGAAACAAGTCATATTTGCGTGTTATGCTGCTCATGTTAAATTAGGATCCGCACCCAGGTAATTCATCATCGCAAAAATGCCGCGAGTCACAATGATTTTAAGCCTTTTCTCACTGTTAGGTAATCTACTCATCAGGCGCGCCCCGTCCAACTCTCGTTCGCCGTACAATTTTGAAATCGTGCTCCTGGATCACGGGCTGTATTTCGACCTTGATCCGGAATTGCGCATTAACTACAGCAAGCTCTGGCTGTCTCTCATTGAAAGGGCATCTCCAGAGACACGAGCGGCCCGCCGCAAATACGCAGAGTTGGTCGGCAACATCACCGTTGATCTTGTGCGTGAGGTTAATGCTGTCAGCAAGTTCGAAGCTAACGACGCTCCAGTATCCTGTATTCGAAGCCGCGATCACTGGCCGGGCATCCTTCGAAGGAACATGGGGAGATCAAGACCATTCTGAAACCAAATTTAAGAGAGCATCTGGCATGATCGAGATGCTTCCTCAAACAGTGGAAGAGATGGAAGCCATTAGAGATGCAGTCGTTAATCGAGAGGGGTTACTCATCTCGGTATTGGATGTCCTCCGTAGAGTCCCTAGCAGGGTATTGATGGTGCTAAAGTTGAATGATTTGACAAGGTAAGTCGGTCGCGAGTCTCACGCATCAACTTATGATATACTGTAAATTCAGGAGCTTGGACCACGCACTTGCAACTACTCACTCCAGTGCTCGGATTTTCTTGATCACTGCCAAGTACTGCATGACCGCTGTGTGGCGTGATGATTGTAGGCGGATACAAGAGCAAGGTCTTCGTTCGTACGGTTGGTTTGGGTCCCTACGTCGCATGATCGGTTGTTGGTGGTAAGCCACCATTCTTTCTGGCATTAATGAACCCATCTTTGACAGATTTGCAGGAGGTATGTTAGAGGTTACACAAGCATGAGTCTTATCGAGGTTGGAATGGATGCACAGGCATCTGTTCTGAAAACCTTTGCATGGATGCAAGGTCTTCGAAGCCGCGGTCTAGTGGGTGCATATCAAGCCGCTGCTGGATTAACAATTTTATGATAACTTGGAGATGATCACGCTAGCTGAACTGAGAAGGCAACATTTTGGATGATGCATTGAAATTGTTTATACATAAGTGGTTAGTATACGAGGATGCGGTAGGTTGAAAACGAATGTGCCTGGCTCGGATGAATCACTTCTTGCCGTGTTCTGCGAAGAACGAGTCGATGGTGTCGATGCTCCGTTTGAGGGCCTGCCATTGTTCCGTGGTAAGCGAGATGCCTTTCTTCCCGGGCTTTTCATCGCCGTCGGAGCCGTAAAACTCGCGTATGTCGACAAAGACTTGGCCTGTTATTGGGAATGGATGAACTAGGTGCATTCGCGTATACGAAGAGGGCCCACCTTTGAAGGAACGCACAGCGACGCGCTTCTTCTTGCCGAGATCTACGTACTTTTCGCCCTCGGCATTCTTGAGTACTCTGACGGCTTGCTGGCGGGTCTCTTCTTGGGGTGGCGACGACTGCAACGCACATAGGGGTCAGCAGAAAGAGGGAGATCATGGAAGAACGAGCCTCTCGGCCAAACTCCTCAACCTTGGGCTTCTTTGCTGTTTTAAGTTTGGAGGATTCTTTCCCTTTGCTAGCCGTGGCCGACTGGTCAACGTATCAGTCATTGTCAGGATCAGCGTGGCAGACAAGAGAGGAGGAAAGAGGCACCTTTGACTTTGCAGTTTTCTTGTGCTGCGCGTCAGAGTCTGACGTGCTGTGACCGACATCCTCCTCGTCCTCGCTGTCTCGCAAGTGCCGCTTCTTGTTCCCCATCGTATGCGACGCGAAAGATGCGCTATTTTTTCAAGACGCTAACCGTGGGAACATTATGAGCAGATGTGAATTTATTTCCTGATATATCTAGCCCTACGTCGCCCGTCCACTGTTTCCTTAGCCCTTCCCTTCCTTGTCTTCTTGCTTTCATCTCCGTCTGAATTACAAGGGGTCACCGTCTCAATTTTGTCGTCCTTATCAGCCCGCGTTCGCTGCGGTACGATGAAGATCTCTCAGAAATCAAAGAGGGCGGTCCAACCCGTAAGTGACGGCGCCCCCCCAAACCCGTCCCATTCGTTCATGCATCGTACGCTGGCCCACAGCACCCTCAGGTGGAAGAGCTTATCTCAAAGCTCGTAAATATCTCGAACGATGATGTCACCAATGTTCTCGCGAGCATCGAAACCTGGAAATGGCCTCGATCTGACCTCAATTGCTGGATCAAAGTTCTTGACAAATTCGATGCAATCCTCGAAGAAGCTATTTCTGACTATGATATCGACAAGCTTCAACTCAACGTATTCACTCCGGCAACCAAGCAGACCATCTCTGCCATTCTCAGGTTCGAGAGGTTACTCCTCGAGAATTCAACCAACCGCAAAACCTTCAATTCCTACGACGTACGCATTTCGCTCCCTCATCGCCTACTATTTAACTCATCTTTCTTCCCTGGCAGCGATTGATGAGCTTGCTCTCAACGTCCGATCTGGACGTTCTGATCCTCGCGCTGAATCTTCTGTTACGCCCAGCCCAGCAGTATTCTGCCCAACCAGCTGTTTCGACAGCACTCAACATCTCCACACCGCGCTTAATCTCCCTGTCAAAACGTTGGCCTAATTTACGCGAGCACGGAATCAGTCTCCTGGATCTCGCCAGTCCAAGTGGCGTACCCCAAGTCGACATCCTCCCTGGCGAGGCTCGGGACGTAAGCTTCGTGTACTACAAGACTGACTACAAGGAGAAAGAACAGAAACCCGACGATGAACCCCTGACGACCCCTCGCAAGTCATCTCTCCCACCTGGCTCTACCAGCATACACGTTGACGAGGAAACTCTGAAGAAGAAAGACGTTATGGAAATTTTGGCCGACATCCTTGAAGTGCACCCCCTTTCTGGCGATGATAAGTATGAATTGCTTTGTCGCATGCGCGTTGCAAAGGCGCTGGTGACAGGCAACGAAGTCATTCGGGAGAAACTTCTCGTCGTCCGACTTTTGGCTATCGCCATTTACGGCCATACGCACAGCGAGAATCAAGCCGCATCCTCACTTTTCCTCTATGAACCTGATCTTACCACCCATATTGCTGAGCTTTTACAACTCGATCGCGGTATTTCTACTTCGGTGCAAACAGCTGCCATCGCTGCGCTCGATTCAATTGCCAGATACCGAAGTCGCATTCAGGATGTTCTAGGAGCCATTAATGCAGGCGTTAATCATGGTATTTTGATGTCCCTTCTTCGCAAGACCGTCCTGGATGTCAGCAGTCCCGAATCCGAACTCCCAAATTCTTTCGTTGACGCGTTGTTAGCGTTCGTCACGTATCTCGCGCAGCATGCAGGCGGAGGCAATATGATTGTTGGCGCTGGCTTGGTCCCTTTACTTGTCCAAATTATCGAGAATAAGCTTGCACAGAGACTTCAGATGGTGTCCAAGGCAATGCAACTGGTGGACAATGTCCTTTACGGCTACGCCAATGCATTTCAGCTGTTTTCGAATGCCAGAGGTGTTGACGTCCTTGTCGAAAGGATCCAGGTATGAACATAATTGCTATATTTGAGACCAGTGGACCTCATGTAATGACCATCTAGCATGAAATTGACTTCGACATTACCATGTATGGTGACGAGACTCGTTCTCGTGACATCTTTGGATCGTGGGGTGAACTACCTGTTGCCCGTGCTGCGATTCTCAAGCATACGTTGAGATCGGTTCACCGCATGATGCAGTCAACTGGAACTTCTGAAGGCCTTCGAGGGTTGATTGATTCGTCGTTGCTGCAATCCATCAGGAAGATCATCGAATATAGAGGCTTGTTTGGCCCAAGCGTCCTTCCACTTGGTATGTCTGATTTACTTGTGATCCAGAGCTGGAAAGTAATAGCGTTTCAAGCGATGAATATTATGGCGACGTTTGTACACAACGAGCCGACCTCTCTTCCCACCATTCAGGAGGCGGGGCTGCCTGAAGTTTTCTACAAAGCCATTGAAACTGGAGTAGAGCCAGTAATCGAAGTAGGTGTCTCATTGTTGGTTCTTCATTTCCCCTTTATCCTTTTCCGTTTAGGTCATTCAAGCCATCCCGAACGCTATCGGAGCGCTGTGTCTCAACCAAGTTGGCCAAGATCAACTCTCAGCTCGACCGAGCATCATCCCTGGCATATTTTCCATATTTACATCTGAACCGCACCTCAAAGTCCTCCGCGACAAAGAAAACGCAGTTCTCATAGGAACATCAATTGACGAGCTTGTTCGCCACCACCCCTCTCTTAAGACGTCTGTTTTTGATGCCGTAAAGTCTGTCTTCAGCAAGATTGAAGATTTAGGGAACGATTTTGTAATTCCAGAAGATAAGAAAGAATGGTACGGACTCTTGCCCGTTCAACCTTCCGAAGAGATTGGAGGGGCCATGCAAGGCATCGAGTCAGCGGAAAGGGAATCAGAAAGTGGCACAGGGTTGACTTCCGACAGCCATGGCGACATATCTGGGGAAGATTCTGCTACACAAAGAGACCACGACAATGACGTGGTTATGTTCATTGACGTGATATGCAGGGTGAGCACTAGAGCGGGCGTCCTAGTATAAGTGCTAATGGCTTTGTCATTAGTTCCTCGAAGGGCTTTTCCAACATCCTCAACACTGCAAAGATTTCATTCGCAATGCGGACGGGTTGGATCGAATTGGAAGGCTCACTGGTCTGCCTTGTCTTCCGTATGACTACGCTAACAGCGTGTCGTCCGATTCGATCGTTCAAGTCATTCGGACCATGGCTGAAATTGGCCCAAATGAGGCGCTCTTCTACCTCTCCAAGCTCGTCGGTACCTCGCTTGCGGAGACGGAGGAATTCTGGAAGGAGCTCCCGTCGGACTCGAAGCTTGCCCCACTGTTGGAGGTGACAGACGACCAATTGACCAAAGTCAATCAGCACTTCCGGAGCCTAGTTGCGCTTCATATCCGTGTCACTCTGATGGCGGACGTATTTTCCACGACTGGGTATGCCCATGGGCGGTCCGCGGTAGGCCTCTTGCAGACTCTGATGTCGGATCCACCCAAGGTGGTGATGGACTTGGGCGCTTTGCATCGCGCTTCGATCTGGGAAAACATTCTTTTCAAGTCCCACATTGCGTCTAAGGGAATCGAACTCGGAATCAGCGGGAATGGATCACCCCTTGATAGGTCGCCCAGTCATATAACCATTTCTCTTCCTGAGCCAACGATTTTTGGTGTTGTTGCCAATGGTGAGGCGCTGGATTCCTCGGGCGCTAGGTCTTCCCCAACATCGGTGTTACCCTTGAAGAAGGAAACCCCCATTGACAAGAATGCCAAGGCGCTCAAACACCTCACTCATGGTCTTCCGAGCGCACTTGCGCCATTCTTCCAATGTCTGTCCTCATCGTTCAAGTCTCCATGTACTTTCTCACTTGTGTTTGGGTAGCAATCGTCAAATTGTTCTATGCCAGAAGGAACCCTGATCCCGTGCAAAAGAAGCAGATTCTCAGTGCTTCCGAAGTGATTTCAGACATTATGGTTAATCACCTCAGGACAGACATTATTGGTGAGAAATGTAGCCAACAGTCGTCAATCATAATCATTGACTGGTAATTCCAGGGGACAAGCTACACCGTCTTGATTACTTTAGTGTCATGATCGGCTTGATGACCGTTTTATTGGTGGACGGTGGGCAATTCTAATTCTTCATTCGTGAGGCTGGCTCTGACAAATTTGTTAGAACGTACTGTGCAAAACACGCTGCACACGGTTCTGCTTCTTTCGTTCCAGCGCGCTGGAGGTGTGGAGGCGATTTTCAACACATGTTCGATGTTCTTGGATTCTATTGAAAGTGTCACGGAAATCAAACAAGAAGAGCGATCTGAACCGATGGTACAAGAACTGGTGCACGCCCAAGGAGGATTAAAGGTTGCTCTCCACCTCCTTTTCCCTCTCATTTCATCCAAGGCCCTCTTCGAGTCTGGGCAAACTATCTTGGTTATGACCCGCGACAAAAAGGACACGGATGCTGACTATTTCGAACCCCACCACTTTCTTGTTCGTCTTCGACTTGCGAGTGTCCAAGTCCTTCAAAGAATCTGGGAATCCTCGTGGCTCCGTTCAGCGCCATTAACACTGGTCAAATCTGTCGTGCAACTTGTTCTTGAACTGACTGCTGCTGAGAACGAGGAGCTCAAGGGCGAACCTCCAGCAGAGGCCATTCCGGGCGCTGGTTCTGCAATTGGCATTGCTGCAGGCTTGCATATGCGCAATACCGGGCCCGACGAGAACCGTATTCGTCAGTTGACAGATATGGGTTTCCCTCGTTCAGCTGCCGAGCGTGCTTTAACACGTACTCACAATAATGTCGCCGCTGCTACGGATCTGCTTCTGTCACATCCTTTTCCCTTGCCGCCAGACCCGGAACCGGAGCTCGACGCACAGCAGAACGAAGTTGAGGGTGGTTCAGAACAACCCGCTGAAAATAGTGGCGAAGATGCAGACGAGTCAACTACTCGCGACGAAGAAATGGAATCAGAAGAAGCTGTATCGTCTGCTCCTCCGGACACCGCAGCCGCGGTTGCTTCTTCGGAACAGGGGAAGAGTTTAGAAGAATTGCTTCAGGAATTGAATGCAATCCGCGAACCACTGAAGGCGACGTTAACTCGGCAAGCATTGTTGCTTGTTGACGAACACCCATCCTTGATATTTGAGGTTCACAAGGCTTTCTTGCGTCCATCTCCAGATCTACAAGAGTTGTCTATCCGCTCCTTGATCGACGACATCAAAGAATACTCTCCTGGCGCACTGGACGTTCAAGAAGAACCCCTAGCGACGAGATGCAGACTGCTCGCACTCGTTTTATCGGAATGTCCTACGCTCGACCCAAGCATTGCCCGCAACCTCATGGATTGCCTTCTTGCATTGCTCCTTTCCAACTCATCTACGATGGAACCTGATCACAGCACGCCGAAATGGCTCGCTTCTCATCTTCTTGTCACAGAAGCTTTGCTGAACATCGGCGACCAGCCCGTTCCTGTTGTTCTTCCCAGGGAAGGAGATCCCATCGTCCCCCAAGACCTTAAGCTTGGTCCTCCGTACCCTGATTCGCGGTCAATTGTCTTCGATTTCTGTATCCGTTTACTCGCACTGCCCAACTTACCCCGTGACGAGTTCTTGGCAGCTTTGCGCCTTCTGGTTGTTCTTTCGCGCGATCACAATGTTGCGTCCAAGCTTGTCAAACGAGACGCAATACCCCTCATCTTCAAACACCTGAAAGTTCATGGAGGGGCCGCCAGTTATTCCTATATCGCCATCATTCTGCGGCATGTGGCAGAGGATCTCCACACTTTACAGGCCATCATGCGCCAGGAAGTCAAGCGCTTCCTCTCCCAACCTCGTACAAGAATTGTGGACGTCTCCAGTTTCGTCCGCAACTGTAGTGCGGTCGCGTTGCGTAACCCTGAATCATTTGTCGAGGTCATTCAGTCGATCTGTCAGCTGCAGCAACCTTACTCTGCGATTCACCATATCAACCTCAAGCCTGATGTCGCAGAGGATGGTGCACCGTCTAACCAAGAAAGCTTGAAGCAGACTGATATGCAAGTTGATTTGCCGATAGATCTTCCTCGCGCACCGTCGAACGAGTCATTGGAATCTGTTGTCCACTTCCTCATCAGCGAGCTGATGAAAACCTACAAACCTCCCGACGGCTCTACGGAGGCTATGGCTCTGTTGAACAAACAACAACCCGCCTTGTCAGCACCTAGCGAACAATCAAGTATGCAACCGCCTGTGACAACCCCTGACACCCCGAGCGACCAGGAGCGATATGCTCACTGTTGCTTCCTTATGCAATGCCTCTCTGAACTCTTGTTCTCCTATGATGCATGCAAGCTCGCATTTTTGTCTTACAACCCCAAGAAACAACGCCAGCAGACACCATCGAAAGACGGGAAGTACAGGGCAGCAGTTCTGCAATTCTTCCTCTCTGAACTTGTCACGTATGGTATGATCGCCACCCAGCCTGACACGAAAGCCAGGCTGCACTTATGCACTTGGGCTATGTCGGTTCTCGTTGCTCTTTGTGTCGACTGTTCCCCAGGTGCCGAAGCAAAGGAGGTTCCCACCGACTTAGTTTCGATCCGCAAGTTCGCGCTCGACGCTATCAGCAGGGCCATCAAGGAAACCTTGCCTTCCGAAAGCATGGATGCGAGATATGGTCGCCTCCTCGCACTAACAGATCTGTGCAGTCGTCTGTTGACTGTACGTTTTAGCAACAATGGATCTAGAAAACCACCAGAAGAAAGCACCACGCAGATTGCGAAGATCATGTTGGAGAAGAACTTCGTCGCAATCTTGACTAACGCTCTCGGCGAGGTCGATCTGAACTTCCCAAATATTCGCAACTTAGTTGCATCTGTTCTCCGGCCGTTGGAAAATTTGTAGGTTCCCTACACTTTCTTGTCAAAGAAGTTACACTGAAGTTATCTCCAGGACGCGTGTCGCAATCAAGATGAGTCGAGCGTCAGAAAAGTCTAAGGACGGCACGGAGGGCAAGGCGCAGAGTGTTAGATCAATATCAGAGGACGAAGAAGAGGAAGCCATGGGCGTTGAGGATACCGGGCGCGAGGAGACTCCCGACTTGTACCGCCATTCAGTTCTTGGAATGTAGGTGTCTGATTTGACATCCGTCCAGCGGTTTGTTCATTCCCAATATCTCATGTAGGTTCGGAGGTGTAAGTACGGTAGCTACCGACAATGGGGAAAACTGACAGATTTCAACTAGGAAATGGAAGATGTCAACTATGTACAAGATGACGAGATGGATGAAGGGGACGAAGATGAAGGAGAAGATGTTGACATGGAATATGGCGACGAAACTGACAGTGAAGCAACTTCTGACTCGGATGACGTCGACGAGGAAGAAGAGGAGGGGGATGATGAAGACGAGTCTCATGATGATGGATGGCGGGATGAAGACGAAGATTATGAGGAGGCCGATTTAATCGAGAATGACGAAGATGGGGAAGCTGCCGTTACCGCTGCCGACCAAGTTCTTGACGAGGACATGATGTGGCAGGTCCGTCTGATCCTATACTGTTTGCTGGCATCGATCTGACTTGAGGATGTTTTGAAGGACGTGGGCGACGAAGGGGATGCAGATGACGAAAATGGTGATGAAGGCGACGAAGACGAAGGGGGAGGTGAGCTCACTCACAAATTTCTGCTGCTTCATATCAATCTTCCATGCAGAACATGTGAATGTGATGCATGCTGAGCAAGATGATGAGCCAGACATGTCTGATGAAGAAGAGTATGATTATTGTTGCGAATCATACGATACAGACTGACACTTGGATAGATTCCGAGCCGATGTCGGTGTTGTTGACGTTCGGGAAGTTGCCCCCATCGGCGATGTTACCGACGATGTCTTTACTTACTCCGAGCCTTTTGACGCCGATGGGATTGATTTGCAGGGACGAGAAGTAAACCCCTTCATATCTCGCCGGCGAGGCGGTAAGTGGCTTTTGACAGCACGGATTCAAGTAAGAGATTTACTCAGTCTTGTCCAGGCACGGATGAGGTTCAAGTTTTTGGCCGAACTCGAAACCCGCCATCCGCACCTAGCGAGGCGACGGTTCACCCCCTGCTTTTGGACGCATCTGTTGGCAACAATCGCACGTCAGCAGCTCTCTCTCGCAGCTCCCGACGGCAGCAACGAGGGGGAACTAACCTTCAAACCGAACTCATTCAGTCGATTGAAGATATTATCGGGGGAGACGCAGTTCAAGTTTTCCAACACATCGTGAACCGTTCTGGTGGTGGCCGGGAGACAATTCGAGTCGATGTCGCTCCAGCTGCGCTTGCTGGCATAGAGCAGGGTATGATCCAATTCCAGCGGCTTGCAGGCACTTCCTCTGGTCCCAGAGTGGAGCGCATTCCTCGACAAGGCGAAAACCATTCCGACGCTCGTGGTCTCGATCCTCTTTTCACAGTACAAAGGTGGGCCGAGGAAGCTAAAACTGTCAATGGCAAGCATGTGTCTGAAAGAGCAAACCGGTTGGGGAACCATGTTATAATTGCGCTGTTGCCATCTGCCATTGCAGCGAAGGCAAGGGAGGAAGAGCAAAGACGACAAGCAGAGCTGAAGGCAGAGGAGGAAGCCAAACGGCGTGGGGCCGAGCGATCGACTGCTGAGGAAACCGAAGCTATCGAAGCTGGCACAGATGCACCATCAAATGGCGACACAGCCCCGCCCTCACCGCAAGAGTCGGCAGCCCCGGTTGAAGATCCAGCACCTGTGACAGACTCGACCTCCAGTGACGTCGAGATGCGCGACGTACCCCCACCTGAACCAGTCCCTGCTGTTGTACAAGTAGAGACGGCGGGGTCTTCCCAGAGTCAAGAGAGATTAACTGTCATGATTCGTGGCAGCGAGGTCGATATCACGGATATGGGTATAGACCCGACATTCTTAGAGGCGTTGCCGGACGATATCCGAGAAGAAGTCATCAATCAACATGTTCGCGACCAGCGCGCTGCAAGAGTAGAGCGACCTGCCGACTCTCGGATCAGCTCCGAATTCCTTGACGCTCTACCCCCTGAAATCCGTGCGGAGCTCATCCAACAAGAAAGGATGGAACAGGCAAGACAGGCCGAACCACCGACCACTAATGATGATGCTACGCCCGCGGCGACGACGGCGGCGGCGGACATTGATCCAGCTAGCTTCATAGCCAGCCTCGATCCGCATCTCCGACAAGTTGTCCTCCTGGATTCAGATGAAGGTCTTCTGCAGACCTTACCATCCTATATGATTGCTGAAGCAGGCGTCTACCGCGAAGAGGCTCAGCATCCACGCAGATATACGTTCGCAACTCGTGGCGTTCACAGGGCAGCATCGCGACCTGTCCTTCCCCGCAAAGCACCTGTACCAAGAGATGCTATTCAGCTTCTTGATAAAACTGGGGTTGCTACTCTTGTTCGACTTCTCTTTTTCCCCCAAGTCCTGAAGAAAAGTCTCCTTTTCAAAGTTCTGGTCAATATCTGCGAGAATGGCAAAACTAGAACGGAGCTCTTCAATCTTCTTCTTAGCATACTTCAAAGTGGACCAGGTGATCTTACGGCCGTTGACAAGAGCTTTGCCCAAATGTCTACTCGCACTCCCAGGGCATCTAGTCAGCAAACTCTTAAGGTTCATGGCAAACAGAAGGCCTCCGACGCCAGCAATTCCGCGACTCTCGCCAATCTTCAGAACGAATCTGTCCCAGACCTAGTTGCTCAACGTTGCCTTGAAGCACTGGCATTCACAGTCAGCGCCAACGAATTATCATCCCTCTTCTTCTTGACCGAACACGAGCTACCTGCCGGACTCAGAAAGGCGAACACTAAGAAGGGAAAAGGAAAGGAGAAGCAAGCACCGCAAACCCACTATCCCATTGTTCTCCTCCTCGGGCTTCTGGACAGACAGTCGTTGCTCAGAACACCATCTATCATGGATTCGGTCGTCTCGTTACTCTCCACCGTTACCAAACCGTTGGCTAGTCTTAAGTCGGAAAAAGAACCCGGATCCACCGCAGCACCGGCAAGCTCGAATGAGCCAACTCCTAGTGCTTCAACCGTACCGTCACTACCCACGGGTCCAGAGGGATCTCAGCCTCAGGAGACAAGCGCTACTGCAGGGGCAGAGGGAGATCAGAATCAGAACCAAAACGAAAGTGACAAGGCCGCAGGCGAACAATTCGACGAACGGATTTTGTTGGCTAGTCCGCCTCAAATACCACATTCGGTGCTACGCCTCATCGTCAACATCCTGACCATTGGCGAGTGCTCTGCGCGCACGTTCCAGCAATCTTTGACTCTTATTCAAAATTTGTCGCATATTCCTGATGCTCGAGATGTGATTGCGCAGGAATTGAAGGCCAAGGCACAGGATTGTGGGCAAAACGTTCTCGCTGACCTCAATCACCTCTGGACATCCTTGCAAAATCCCTCTCAAGACACCCTTGCTTCTTCCGTAGCATCCAAGTTCTCTTCACCCTCCTCTGATCAAACAAAACTGCTGCGTATTTTGAAGACGTTGGACTATATGTACACGCCTCGTTCAGCGGGACCCGTGACGGATGAGACCCGCAAGAGCCATGATACCGAGAAAGTACAGAACATCTACGAATCATTCCGTTTCACACCTCTTTGGCGCCGACTCGGGGACTGTCTCGCCACCATTGAGGCCCAACCCGATATGGAACATGTCGCAACTGTCTTGTTACCTTTGATCGAAGCCTTGATGGTGGTGTGCAAGTACGTCGGGCCAAAGTCCGGAAGTATGGCGAGGACGATGAGGGCATCCACATCCCCCAGGTCATCCACGACCGCTAGAGAGTCGATGGAGGATCTTTTCGTCACGTTCACCGACGCCCACAGAAAGATCCTCAACGTGATGGTACGCAACAATCCCTCGCTGATGAGTGGATCATTTTCCCTTTTGGTCCACAACCCACGTGTTCTGGACTTCGACAACAAGCGAAACTACTTCACACAGCAGCTTCATCGTCGCCCTGCGTCTCGCGAGCACTATAGCACACTACAGCTCAATGTTCGCCGTGCACGTGTTTTCGAAGACAGTTTCCAGCACCTCCAGCGGAAGACTGGGGATCAGATCAAATATGGAAAGCTCAGCGTCCGATTCTATGACGAGGAAGGCGTGGACGCTGGCGGTGTCACGAGAGAATGGTTCCAAATACTTGCACGTCAAATGTTCGACCCCAACAACGCACTCTTCCAGCCATGCGCAGCAGACAGACTCACGTATCAGCCGAACAAGAACTCTTGGGTCAATCCAGAGCATCTATCGTTCTTCAAGTTTGTTGGTCGCGTCATCGGAAAAGCCATTTACGACGGGCGGCTGCTGGACGCATATTTCGCAAAGAGCCTCTATCGACAGCTACTTGGCAAACCAGTCGATTATCGAGATGTTGAGTGGGTTGACCCGGAATACTACAACTCGCTCTGCTGGATTTTAGAAAACGATCCCACACCGTTGGAGTTGACTTTCAGCGTTGAAGCAGACGAGGTTTGTGTGCTGCCTTTCACGAGCTTTCCGGTCACCTAACTTATTTAAACCCCAGTTTGGACGGAACCGTATTTTCCCATTGAAGCCGGAAGGCGAGAGTGTCCCAGTTACACAGGAAAACAAGCGGGAGTTTGTTCAGCTCTCGGCCAATTTCCGCTTGTACTCCTCCATTAGCGAGCAAATTGAGAATCTCGTTGCTGGATTCCACGAAATTATCCCCAAGGAACTCATCACTATCGTAAGTCGTCGTGGTGCTTTCTAGGGGCCGGAGAGTCCTAACGCTAGTCTTAGTTCAACGAGCAAGAACTTGAGTTACTCATTTCCGGAACACCCGACATTGACGTTGACGAGTGGAGAGCGGCAACGGAATACAATGGGTACACAAGCTCGGATCCCGTTATTCTTTGGTGGTGGAGAGCTCTCAAGTCGTTTAATCGTGAAGAGAGGGCCAAGGTGCTGAGCTTTGCGACTGGGACGTCGCGTGTGCCCCTCAATGGCTTCGTCGATCTTCAAGGGGTCCAAGGGGTCCAAAGGTTCTCGATTCATCGTGCCTACGGGGATTCGGATCGCCTTCCTCAAGCCCACACTTGTGAGTTTTCTTTTTTTTTCCGCTTTTTTGGGTCATCTCTTGACGATCATGATGCTAGGCTTCAACCAGATTGATTTGCCTCAATATTCTTCCTATGAAATGTTACGACAACAATTGTTACTAGCGATCAACGAGGGTGGAGAGGGATTCGGATTCGCATAAGCATGTACACGTCTAGAAGAAGCATCATATGTATCTACATTACTACGCAATTATCGCAATATGCCACAAGAACAATGTACATGCAGCCGGCTACTAGCAACTACCCGGTGCCGGTGCGATCCTGAATTATTCACATCATTCTTGTTGTGAACGCGACGATTCGAATATCTTTCCTGGAGTTGGACAGTCGATTTCCCCACCATGAGAGCCTATATGGTCAAGGAATGGAAGCACCCCTCTGAACTTGCCCTCGTGCACGATGCCCCAGAGCCAGTACCCGGTCCTCAAGATGTGCTGGTGGATGTATATTCCGCAGGACTGAACTTTTTCGACGTTTGTATCTCACACACTATTACATGTGTCCAACTATGTTTACTGGCTCACCCTTCGCAGATACTTCAAGCCCAGGGTAAATATCAGGTGAAACCACCTTTTCCATTCACACTTGGTGCAGAATTCGCCGGAAAGATTGCAAGCAACTCCCAAATCCCAAAGGATTGTCCCTTGAAACCTGGGGACAGAGTCTTCGGAAGCGCACAAGGCGCCCTTGCTGACCGCATCGCTGTCAAGTGGAAGGCAGTCATTCCGCTTCCAAACAACCTCACTTTTGATCAAGGAGCAGGCATGTGCCGTTGTCTTTGAAGCTTGCGATTTCATGACGATACCACAGGTCTTTTCATTACGTGGCCAACAAGCTATGAAGCGCTTGTAGGTCGAGCAGAATTAAAACCAGGTGAAGCGGAAAGTGGAGAACTCGGTAAGCTATGGCTGATTGAATGCTATGCTAGGCGAGACTATCCTTGTAAATGCTGCGGCTGGAGGAGTTGGAATTGCTGCTGTGCAGCTGGCGAAAGGTGCTTCAAATTTTGCCTGGCTTCAAGACTGTTGACAACACACTTATCGAACGTAGTTTTGGGAGCCAGAGTTATTGCCGCAGCCGGGTCACAATCTAAACTCGATATCTGCAAGCGGTATGGAGGCGCAGACTATACTGTTGACTACACGAAACCGGACTGGCAAAAGCAAGTACTGGAGATTACTGAAGGCAGGGGCGTGGACGTCGTGTATGATCCTGTGGGCCAGATAAAAGGCAAGTAGAACCGCAACCTCTCTTCTGATCAAAGATCGATGGTATTTCTAGACTCGCTGAAATGTATAGCATTCAAGGGCAGAGCTTTGGTGATCGGTTTTGCTGCGGGGCGAATAGAGAATGTAACACTTTTGTGTGCTCAATGGCTATTATGCGCTCACCACAGTCGATAGCTCCCTTTGAATTTGGTGCTGCTTAAAAATATCAGTATTCTGGGACTCCACTGGGGGCTGTATACACGTGGGTGACAGAATTGGATGCATGATTATGATGTTATATTACCACTCATTTCAGACAAAGAACCCTCCAGAATTCCGATTGTGTGGAAGGAACTGCTAAGGTTTGTGTGATAACCATCACGCATCCATTTTTGACTGACTGGCTTATTCTTAGCTTGTTCTCGTCGGGAAAAGTCAAACCAATAACTTATTCAACGGTATACCCATTAGCACGTGCAATGGAGGGTTTGGACGCGCTGGAAAGGAGAGAGACGTGGGGGAAGGCAATCGTACGTGTCCGCGATTCGGACGAGAGGGCAAAGCTGTGAGGCTTAGTAATAGTGCTATACCCGAACCACCTTGTCACTGCTCGTCATGCAATCTTTCGAGGACGACCCGCTCGTGAGGATACGCGAATTGAAGAAAGACCGAGTGAACTTTGTGCTAGAGAATGTCGACCTCGCGTGCGTGTAAACCTTTGAATCCATCCACGCTAACATCCATATTCGTGTTAGATTTGCAAACTCGATCCGTAGAGTGGTCATAGCAGACATCCCGACAGTTGGTTCGTGCATACCGCACATTCCACCCTCTCCCTGTTACTCAATCGCGAGCTAGCCATCGACATTGTCGAGATCCATTCCAATACTACGGTGCTTCCAGACGAATTCATTGCCCATCGACTTGGGATGATTCCATTGAATAGCGCGAACTGTGACGAGGGCATGCGCTACACCAGAGTACGTCCCGTACCCCATGAGTTGTCAACCCGTCGCGACGGTTTTTGTCGGTTCTCAGGACTGTACTTGCTTGGAGGGGTGCAAATACTGTGCGATAGAGCTGAGGCTGGACGTTACGTGCAGCGATAACCGGACCCTCGCTGTGACGAGTCATCAACTTGAAGTAATTGAATTCACGTCGAACGCTGGCCCGCAAGACTTGATTACGGACGGGGAAGAGCTCACGAAACGAGGAGAGGCTTTTGGGTACCCGGTGGGGAAGAGTTCGTCATTCAATCGCTCTCGATAGTGCCTCCGCCTTATTCCTGCCTACCAGATGACCCATCGGCACCCCCAGTTTTGATTTGTAAAATGCGCAAAGGGCAGGAATTGCACGTGCGTTGCGTAGCGAAGAAGGTGCGCGCATCCAATGCCACACAAACCTAGCACATGACGTGTTGGCAGGGTATAGCGAAAGAGCATGCGAAGTGGTCACCGTGCTCTGCTGTCGCTTTCGAATATGATCCTTACAACAAGCTGAGACATACGACATACTGGTACGAAGCCGATGAGCGTGCAGAGTGGCCCGTAGGCGAAAATGCAAAGGAGGAAGAACCACCGAGAGATGACGAAGCATTTGACTTCAATGCGAAGCCGCGTAAATTCTATTTTGAGGTTGAAACTGACGGAAGTTTGGGTCCACAGGAAGTCGTTATGAGAGTATGTGGGCCGTGGCGACCAGCCTAAATGGACCTTGATTGTAAAACTTTACAGGGCCTTGCGGAACTTCAAACGAAGCTCGCAAACTTGATTCTCGGGCTGAAAGCGCCTTCAGAAATGGATGTGTCAGGGGAGATAGATTCAGGAGTGAATGGGGGTGGTGCTGGGTGGACTCAACCTGCGCAGTGGGGAAATCCAGCTACTTCTGCCGCAGGGTACGCTAGCCCAGCTGCTGGTGGATGGGGTAATGCTGGGACTTGGGGCGGTAGCACCAGCCCGGCACAAAATAACAGCGGAAATACTAATTGGGGCGTCACCCCGGCAGCAAATTCCGGAGGAGGTTCGAGTTGGGGTACCAGTCCCGCTCAAAACGCTTGGGGAGGAAACACGAGCCCGAACTCTAGCGCAACGGGCGCTTGGGGCGCGCAGCAGGGTTGGGGAAGTCCAAACCCACAAGCCAATGGGTGGAACTTGTGACGTACGAGCGATTCAATTCGTTAACTTGATACAGTCGCAAGTCTCCATTGGTACATTTCAACAGTCCAACCCATGAATTTATTCAATCTTGTGGTCCAATGTAGCACTGTCCGTCACTCACACTCTCATATAATGTTCCTTTTCACGTCTGGTTATGAGATCTGCGAGTTCAGAGCACTGTTGGCCTAGACTTGCTTGTATGAAGTTAGCTGTAGCCTCCTGTTTACAGCGCTCTCCACCTGGTCTGCCTTGGAGTCTTCGTAGCTTCCGTCCGCGAAGCACGATAGCACTCAAATGCCTTCCGCCGATGGTAAGAACATCGTTACCTGGTAAGTACATGCATTTGGACCAGTCAGTATATTCCCGCCAACCAACTGATACTGTACCGCGGCTCAAGATCACGCAAGATTGCAAATTTCCTTAGGCTGTTGGCGAAATCCCCGAAATTCGGACTTGTAGGTTACTGTTCTCCAGTCCTGCCCCTTGAGTCGAGTCGTAATACGCACCATGATATAGTAAATGACAGGTTTTCGGCGTCGCGGGAACGCGATCTGGCGTTAGCACTCGCGGCGGAAAATGGTTCCTAGTCAAGATTCATCATTCATATCTTCGGACATTCGATTTCCAATTGATTGAGTGCAACCGCACAGTCCAGTTTCACCATCAAGTAGTGGCTCGTATTCAGTACCCATGGTATCAGGAATTAATCGGACCCTTGTTGACTGGCCCAAGGAGGTGAGTGATCAGAAATCACAGACTGTAGACTTATAATATGTCGCCGTCATATTATCTGAGTGTCTCCTATGTCATTGCAGAGCCTGTTGTCACACTACCGAGTCTGTGGCATCGACCTGATTCAAGGCTAGGCACACAGACCTTGAAGCAGGTTCTCACGTTTTCATATGATTTTGAAGTACACACACAATGTTGCCGAGAGATTGATAGTCTTGATAGGCTTGTGAGTTCCCATGTGTCCCCATCTCTTGGCACAGGCTCCTGAGAAAGCTAACCCTTAGGTTTCTGAGCAAGGGAGGTTGTAAATGCTTGGCAGTGAAGGTATGGCGCGTGGCGCCTTCAACCCTGAGCATCGGACGAGTCCTTGGAGTCGAATTTGCTTTAAGCAGCTCGCCGAAGGACTGCTTCACCTGCTCATACACGGGCGGTTCAATTGGTGAGCATCTTGCTGCGCCAAGTATCCAACAGTTTATTGAATCATGCGTCATGATATTCCGCCTGAAACAGCATCCAATCAAGTTCAGCGGCTGCTCGGGACGGATATGTTACCTTAGCAGGTCAATCTTCTGCACCAGTCCCATGCTCCTCGTCTTGGTTCCTATCAGACCGGCCGCGAAGTCACTAGGCCATGCCATGCGGGCACTCGATGCATGCATGCGTTTCAACACAAAAACACTAAGCTCGAGGTGGTCTGACACTACGGCTAGCCCGTGACCGCCATAAAGCCTATCAATACCACATGGAGGACGGAACAGTTTGCCCACAAATCATTTCATGAGTGTACTTGACGTTCATCCGGGCCACAGCTAGACCGAGAGCGAGAGGATTAGTTCACACGTCCTTGTGGGTTCGTGTTCTATTTTTCTGATTTGATGGAAAGTTCCTATTCTCTTCGACTATCTTTCCTGACCGAGTTCCAGAGTTGCTAGATTAGCTTTCCTTCTGGGATTATGACAAACACGGATCCTATGTCCCTTCCTTCAGAATGCCAAGGCAATCGCTGGCACCAGCCTTACAAATATCCTCTCACTTCGATAACCTCATATTTATAGTATTTCCCTTCAATCCATGTCCACCGAACTCAAAGCTACTCGCAGAAAGCGAACGTCTCTCGACACTACTTCTGCCAATTCTGCCTCAGAAGGAGATCACCGCAAGCGTCGTCGTAATCGTACCACACAATCATATCTTAACTGCCATACCTCCAAGAGAATGGTTGGTCGCCATGATTAGAATAATGTGCAGCGGTGAATCAGGTGTCTTTTCAGTGCGATCGAAGGCGTCCCTGCGGTCGCTGCACGCAGCTAGGTCTGGTACGCCATTCCACGTCACTTCCGGATTTCATGGCTCACGCTCTCACAGACAGGGCTATGTGTATATGAGGTTGACGAGCCTTGTCAGCGAAGCAATGCCCAAGATGAAAACTCGAGACTACGTCAGAGAGTTGCTGAGCTAGAGTGCGTTATCTGCGAGGTAGGTTGTTTACGCTGAACGTTCAGAGGAACCTCCTGTTTATCGAATCTCAGTTGAAACATAAACCCCACCCTCGAATGCGAACTGGACACAGAATCCGAGAACTGTCATGCACACGCCCGGTCTCGTTCTGCAGAGTCCGCCACGGAGTTCCCACAGTGGTCTGACCTGTCTCCGCCTCTGATGAATTCGCCTGTAGAGCCGGTAGGAGACTCGGCAGAAAATCCAGTGATATGTGGGGCTATTCAACCTGACTACTCTCCATCTTTATTCTCGCCACCACCCACGGGCTCTGCTTCCACGTCAGTCTTGGTATACTCCCCTTATCTCGACATGCACTCTCCTCCAAGCGTTCCATCGACTGGAATCGCCACTCCGACGGAGGAACATCCCAAAACGCAAATTGCGTCGCAGGCGACCAACAGCATATCGGCGACGTTGACCTGTCATCCCTCTTGGTATCATGTCCTGATTTTCCGGGTCTGGGACAAGTGGATCATCAGCATGTTGATCCGTGTTCTACAAAGTATCATCGCGCACGATTGTTAGATGGTCATTGTGGCTGCCTCAGCGGAGTGGCAAGCTACAACGTTATACTTGAATTATCACACCATCTTCGTAGGGCTGCAAATATTCTCGGCCACTCTGCATATCATCCTTTTACCAATGGGTGTCTGCTTAACCAGAAAATAGCGGACCTGGATGTTTTTACTACGTAGGTAATCCCTCTCAGCGTTTCCTGTATAGTTTATCTAACGACACGGCAGGAACACGCTCGGGAATGTAACCGCATTTCCTAACGACTTTGGAGCAATGCATTTGCGTTCCGGAGCACCAACATGCCCTATCCCTTCGACTTTTCCTGCAAGTAGTTGTCACCACCCACCTTCCACTATTTCCCCACCATCTTTTCGCGGGTTTCGATCATGGAGTGGAGTATCGTGCACTGCGAACCCGTCTACTTCGTATGACCTGAGAACCAACATTCCAGGATTAAATCACATGTATCTTCAATGCTACTTGTCATCTATACTGGAACACCTGCTCTCCGCCTCCTCATCATGAATAATGAGGACAGATTGTTCAAGTTATTTACTACATATGTAAAATCTGGCAGGTTGACTTGGCAGTCAATTCAAACTCCGATCTGATCGCGCTGCTGACAAAGTGACTTTGAGTGAAAACGAAACTTTCTGTTGACCACTTCGTGCAAAATGGCGTCTCATTTGGTGCGTGTCTTTTCATCACTTTTACCACACGCGTTGGTCTCATATTTGCGCATAGGCAAACATCTTTGGAACAGAGCAGGACCGTGTAAATTGCTCTTTCTACTACAAGGTCTGTTGTTGCGTCGGAGTTCGTCCTCTCTGCTAACTTACATTTCTCCAGATTGGTGCCTGTAGACACGGGGATAGATGTTCGCGCAAGCACATCAGACCCCCCTTTTCTCAAACAATTTTATTGCCCAACGTGTACCACAATCCCGCTCACGATCCTGTCTGTAAATTGACAGAACAAGAGTTACAAGAAGGCTTCGACGCAGTATACGAGGACTTGTATTGTGAATTGGCCAAGTTTGGACACTTGCTCGAGTTGCATGTGAGTCCTTTTGCCTTCCCATCGGCCGAGGCTGATCCTGTTTAGGTATGTGACAACGTCGGGGACCACCTTATTGGCAATGTGTATGCGCGATATGAATGGGAAACTGAGGCACAAGCTGCCGTCGACAATTTGAATGATCGTTGGTATGCAGGTACGCACCCCGCCTTTTTGATATCCCTGATATTAGTTTGACACCACTTGACAAGGCCGTCCGTTGTACGCGGAGCTTTCCCCTGTTACGGACTTTAGAGAAGCTTGCTGTCGACAAAATGAAAATGGAGAATGCAACCGAGGTGGTTTCTGCAATTTCATGCACCTACGGCTTGCTTCCAAGGAGCTTGTATCGTCCTTGCGTGTAGGACAAAGATTGGAGAGACGTTTGAATCCTCCGGTGACCCAGGGTGGTGGCGGGGGGTGGGAGCCCACCAAAAGGGAAGGTGGAAGAGGCCGAAGTGCAAGTCCTCCAAAAAGAGGGAACGCTGGGGAAGATCGTTGGACCCGAAAATAAGTCGATATGTCTGCATCATATTGACGGGTCACTCATGTACATATTACACGATAGCATGTACAGTCGATGGTGTCAAACCAGCCATCCGTGACACTCCTCACGTCCACTGCCTGACAATAAACTTGGCCACTGGACAAGAAAGCTATTGAAAAGTTAATGCAGGTTCGAGGGTTCATATCGGACGTAGCTACCGGTCGACAAAGTATCGCAGAACTTTCCCAGAGAGCGAGGGAGACTGTACACGCGCATACGACTCTACGTATATCGTTTTCGGATGTGGTAAGCCAAGTATCTGGACCAGAATGCGTTAGGGTCTTCGCTTGATGTACAAGGAGCTTACCTTGTTCACCAACACGGCGACGCAAAGAGTTACACATGTTCCAGGACCATTCATGATCAACAGGTCCGCAAAGGGTGTTCTAAACGAGTCTCCCTTCAGTAGCGGTGCTATGGTTACAAGATGTATGCAAGCCAAGACGGAACACAAGAATGTAGGGAAAACGGTCCACATGGCCTGATGAACGCGCCGAGCGCGTGGAATTGTCACGATCTCAAAGTCTTTCTGGTCGTCGGATCCCTTAAAGACACCATGAGAACGCGGTCACGAGTTTTGGTGACGAACGACGTGAACGAACGGGAGTACGTTTGCTGTGAGATGCTTTGGAATGCTCCAAAGAGATGGCCTTGTTCGCGCTGAGGGTGTCGCCTTCACTCACGATATAGATCCGCGGCGAATAGCGGGAAAAGTCCAGGCTCGACGTCAGCGTCAGAGCTTCGCTGGTATGCCCACCTAAAGCTCACATGAGCTCAATGCAAGACCAAGTGAATTGCCAGAAGAACCTGAACCAAGGAAGACCGCCAAACTACACGTTTCGCTGTCGTTTCTTCTTCGTGGCCTTGGTGGTGAAGGGCGGGATAACACCATGTATATTCTGGCTACTAGTAAAAGAACGAGGACGACTTGGAGGAACATGTCTGGGCAGCGCTCGATAAATTTAGATAGACGACGACACGGTAGGTGGGAACATGTCGTGGACGCGCCAGGCGTGGCACTGCAGCACTCCATCCTGACATGGATCTGCAGCTAGTGCACGACCTGCACAACTCGATCAAAAACTGTACAGAGAGAGGACTCGTCGTTGCTGGTAAATGGTACATCACTGCACTCCATCGTACGAACCTAACATTAAAAGCACATCATGATTTAGGTCTGCCGAGCTTTATCTCTCGATTCCTCAGCACAAACGAGATGCACTTACTGCTGATCCAAGAACCAAGTTTTCGACCTCCACGCCTGCACGCGCCCACTCGACTCGTCCTTCGCTTGGATTTGCCACCACGCCAGGTCTAGGCGCTGCATCAACTACCGCACCCGACACAGCTTCCGTGCCATCCACGAATCAAGAGCGCGAAGATGAGCTCGAACAAGCGGAGGAAGCTTTTCTTCTCGCCGCCCGGTCATACGTAACATTCAAAGACTTCGGTAGAGCGGTACATGTGCTACGCAATTGCCGAAGTCTCAAAGCGCAGTTTATATCTATATATTGTCAGTTTTTGGTAAGTTTGTTTAGCACAGTCTGCATGGAACTAATCGACGAGGTGAATGAAGATCAGCGAGAAGAAAACAGAGAGAGATTGGTATAAGCATTACAGTCAGTTGAACCCTGCTAGCGGATCCCAGACAATGTCTCCCTGTTTGCTAACATTATCTCACTCATCCAGACATTCGGGGACACCCTCCCATACCTTTCAATCGATCCTTGCAATATCATCTTGAAATCGTCAAGAATGCTACTAACCCGTGGTTACTCTTCCTGTGCGGGCTACTTTTTTTTTTCCTTCGGTGACATGATGGCCAATATCATGTTTGCCAACTGACAGGAAAGGCCTTTTTCTTTTGCGTCTCAACAGAAGGGAAGAAGCAATCGAGAGCATCATCTTGTCCATTGGTGGGTACTCATGGAATTGGTCCGCATGGACTTTGCTTGGACGGTGTATTGGAGATAGTGAAGAGGTTGGCCAACTTGTTTCATCATCTGTGGGCACGACTGATTCTTTTAGTTGTCATCCTTGCTACCACTACTCCCTTTAGCTGCAAACCACCCCCTCGTACAATTTTTTCAAATCAAAACAATGAATGAACTCAACAGTCCGACGGAAAATGAACTGGTGATGTGTGACCGTCTGCTTGGCGAGGACTTTTTCCGAGGGAGCCCATGGGTGATGAGTTTGCGTGCTTGTGTGCTCTATCACTTACACGGTCAGCAGGCCGCGTTTCTTCTTTTATTTGATTGTCGGCTCATGTGCAAAAAGACTTTGGGCAAGCGGAAAAGCAGTTTGAAAAAATTCTCGCGGTCGCGCCATACCGAGTCGATGATATTGACGTGTACTCAAACATTCTTTACGTGACCGAAAACCGTCTAAAGCTTTCCCGCCTTGCTCACGAGTTCCTTGAACTCGACAAAGATCGACCAGAAGTATGCTGTCTGGTTGGTGCGTAACATTTCCGTTATTATGGAGGATGAATAAATGAATCGGTACTAGGGAACCATTATTCACTTCGCGGGGAGCACGAGAAGGCAGTAAAATATTTTAGACGTGCGACTGAACTCGATCGGACGTATTTGTCGGCCTGGACATTAATGGGCCATGAATACGTTGAAATGAAGAACTCGCACGCGGCAATCGAGGCATATCGACGAGCAGTCGGTACGCGATGATGACGCAGAAAACGAGCGCATACACTTACACTTGCATGTAGATGTCAACAGAAAGGATTACAGAGCGTGGTATGGACTTGGTCAGGCTTACGAACTGTTGAGTATGCACCAATATGCACTGTACTATTATCAGCGAGCTACGGCTCTCCGGTGAGTACCTACAGGTTGCGCTTTTGCTCCCGGATCTCACCGGCTACAGTCCATACGACGTACGCCTGTGGCAAGCCCAAGCGTCATGTTATGAAGAAATTGGGCGGTAAGAACAATCACTGTATGTGCGGAACCTGCTCATCATGTTCGTGGCAGAACGAGAGATGCTGTGGAATGTCTCAAGCGCGCATTACTAGGCGCTGATGCGCGAGAAACCACGATAAACATGAAGCTTGCCAAGTTGTACGAGGAGTTGGATGAGCCCGGTGAGGCTGTCGCATATCATCGGAGGGTGGTCGAGATTTGTCGCGCCGAAGGTAGCCGTATATTTTCTTTTGGATTATCTGACATGCTGACGCCCTGACGCCCTTGCAGAACGTCCAGTGCAAGACTATGCGAGGTCCAGCATCTATGTTGCTCGTCACCAGATGGTGACTGCTGGTGGAGATCTATCGCTGGCGAAGGAGTACCTTGAACGTGTTGCAAGCAGCAATGCCGAGGAGGTTACTCAAGCTGCAGATTGGTTGAAGAAATTAAAGTCTGTATTACTACTGCGACCAGCTCCATCGTAAATATACTGGGCTATCTGAGCCAGCCCTAAAGGGGATGAGGAGAAGGGGGCGGCTATTCACGCGGTCACGGGGATTGTCACCAAGCAAAGCATACCAAACACAACAAAGTCAAGGAAAATGTCGATTCCGCAAAGCTCGTCTTCTGTCCAAAGCTTTCCTCTAAAACCAGTCCAGCAACCATCCAGCACTTTCGCCCCCCCTTCTGACATTCATGACTCACAAAACTCGACTAGTTCCTATCAATATACCGTCGCTGGACCCTCTACCACAAAGTCCATACCTTCGCCTACTTCCCCTGACAGTTCGAACGCCAATCTAGCACCGTATTCAAAAGATAGATCAGAGGAGGAGCTCCAAACCATTCAGCAAACCGCGGCGGGGTACGTACGCGCCTCACACGGTCGAACTCTGCTTTACTATGCCTCGCAAGCTTTGCAGCCTGTCTTGCAGCCGATCACGCTGCAGTCCTACAGCCAGATGTGGACACGCCTTTTATGGACGTAGCCGATGTTGTCAACCGACTTTTACCGTATCATATTTTCCAGCAACCCGACGAGGACTTGCGTCCGCTTTTGAATCATAAGCGGTCAAAGGGCAAAGAACGGGCGAGAGACCACGAAATTCGGCGGGAAATAGAGGGTAGGGACACTTTGCTGAACCGACCTTTTAATCCTGATTTCCCTCGATTTTCAGAGACGCGCTTCGCACTGAGCTGTCATAAACGTTTAAAAAGACTCGAGGATCGACTCTACCGTGCCAAGATCAGAGGAGGGACAGTGAGTCTACCAGTTTTCACACATTATCCTATGCTTCTATAAAAATCACAGTTCCCCTCCCCTGATGGGCAAGCTTATGTTCTCGCGCAGTCCATTCTGGAGGTCGAGAGGGCCGAGACAGCCACAGTTAGCTCCGAATTACGAAATGCAAGGAACGAGTTGGATGCGATACAACGCGAAAAACGAGCTGCGTCAGCCGCCACCTCTGCACATCCGACGGTAACGACATTTCGACCGGCATATTACCCTCAGCCAACACCTTCGCAGTACTATCGGACATATTCCTACGCTTATACACAGCAGTACAGCACTGGCGCGCAAGGTTCCTCTACGTTCTACTCTACCCCTTTGGCTGTGCCCCAGATGAATGCTGGTACCACCAATTACACCCCATCGACGGGTCCTATACCTGTGCAGTTGCCCGTCACGTCCCTCTCTGCTTTGCATGCATTGGGAATAGTGCCTGTTCCCGCGGCATCGGTGCCACCCGCAGACCAACCCCAGCCAGCTGCAGTTCTCAAGGGATCGACGTCAAACGGCGCGATGTTGAGTTTGGAAATCAATGTTTCGCTACTTCAGTCGACGCAGATGAGTGGGCTAGCGATTCTGCTGAACTCATTAATGTCACGGGGCACGGGAACAGGACAAGCCAGCGCGGCCGTCACCACGAATTCGCAACCCGCAGCTGGGCAGTCTCTTCAGAACGGTATTACTCATGGCGTGCCTGTCACTACCCAGAAAGATAAGGATGGGACAGGTTGATAGATATTACGACAACGTTTTTTTTTTTTTTTCGCGGAAGTGTAATCAGGAATTCACTTGAATCGTGTCTCCGGGCTAAGTGCATGAAGGTTGACCTGATAAGTCTCGAATATGATGGATCCCATCACTTGTAAGGTCGTTTGTCGGTCAGTACTGTAATCCCATCGCTCTATGTACTTGCCTTGTATCCCTCGCGCGTCAGTAAATAGCACGACCACTGAGCAAGATATGCATAGCTTATTTTGACAAAGGTATGTACTTGAATCTATGAGCACAGTCATCTCATTCGGCGACGAGCATAGAGGACGTACGATGATACGGCAGGCAAGCATGCGACAATACCTCAAGAAAAGGCACCAGTGAGGCAACCAAACATTGTCAGCCACCAGGCACGGTACAAAGCAGTCCAACCCTCCTCGTCGATAATCCTTTTTGCGCAGTCCACCAGACCAATGTAAGGTTCTCGTTCGCTCCTCAAACTGTGAATTTGGTTTCAGCGTCGGATGGTTACTGATAAAGGGCCATCTGAACGTACCCAATAACGTCCTCTTCGATTCCGGCATATTCCGTCACTTCCTCTGCATCGCCTTCCACCTCCTGAGAAACTGAATTAAATTCAGGGGCAGCATGATTCCGCTGTATGGCGAGTCTAGTGGCAATGACCTCGAGGGGGGTAAGGACCACCGTGCTAATGAGCGAAAGGAGGAGGAATATAGTCAGCTTGATCACAGAAAGGTTTTCCAGGGAAGGAACGCCAGGTTCGGAAAGTTCAGGGAGGAGCAATCTTCGAACGGTCCTAAGCCCGAGAACAATGTATGCAATATGTGAGGCCTGTGCCGCGAGAAGACCGGGCGTAAGGTACAAGATCCACGGTCGGCGACGTTCTGTCGGTGTTAAGAGGATACGCAGGGAATAGACTGCATTGAAGTAGGGCAGCTTATGTGGGGTAGTGATCGCTCTGCCACGGGGTGAATCTTTTGAGGACCGACGGCATGAAAACATCTCACCGGTCAGTTATGATCACTTGAGGCAAAGATATCAACATAGCAAACAGGCTGTATGCGAGGGTTCCCAGGACCCCTGTGGATGGGGTGGTGTAGGTGCCGTGGCGAAGGTTGCTCTCGCTCAGGAAGAACAGCAGAAACAGTGTGACTACCCCGGTCGACAGGAGAGTGGGCACTGATATACTGTCAGCGGTCCCTGGTAGATTCATGGAAAACTAAACACACTGAGTCCTTTGTACAATCCTGACCATCCCTATTGAAAGCGACAAGTTCAATGGTGTACGGACACCAAAGCAGGGTAACACAACGTACCTCGATTCTGTAGACCCTCGTCAACATGACAAAGACTGATGTGATAACAGGACCAGTATGCGGTTGTACACCACCGTCGGGGTCAAGTTGGAGACCCTTTGGATTATAGTGGGCCCTAAACCTTACGATTATACCAGTAAGTGGTACCAGGATTGCCAGCGACAGTGCAAGCGACACCACCAGCAATAACATATTGATGAGACTGAGCATGTCGACACTGTGCGGCGGGAAAGGAGACAAGCAACGTCTGCATCCGCAGCCTCACACCGCCGTTTAGAGGGTTGCCACGGCAACTGCCATGAGCCCGGGCAACTGCCGAAATTGTTGCCGCACCTCTCTTGAACTCGAACCACCACCATCCCATCCCATCCCCTCCCCTCCCCTCCCCTCCCGTCTCAGAACTACCAACGTACACCCATACAATGGACACATCACTCCAGTCTTTGGCATGGCACAAGGTTAGCTTTATTATGTTGACACGTAGTTGGATATCAGCGCTACCTTTGATGAATCGTGCAAATTTCATGACTGCTACCCATCCTGCCTATATTTTTTTTAATCCCCTGTTTTGAATATTCACTCGTTACTTATTTGCACGTTCCATCATTTGGCAGCTCTTTACAAGCAGCTATCAATCCTAGCCCCACGAAATTGCAGACTCGATTTTATTTCCCCCTCTGAAGGACCTGGATGTCATTAATCGGTGTTTCCGACCATATATAAAATGCAAGTATTCAAAGCAGGCTTGATATCCTGACCTTTGCAGACATGTTTTGCTGAATATGCACCGTATGATTGAGCAAGCATATATGTACTGGAAATTACTGCTTGCGTCTTGAACTCACGAAATTTTTAATCTGGTGCGTCTGCTAGTCAAGTACAGAGGAAAGCGCCGTCGCTGATCGATTACTTATTGAAACCGGACGTCATTCTGAGCATCGATGGTCATCTGATCAGTGGATCTTCGCTGCATCTGGATGACTCGTGCACCAGCCAGTGAATGCAAGCTGTCCGTTGACGAGTAAATAAACCTTGCATCAATATTGTTCCAACTTGAAGCTTGAACGAACACTGTTGATACCTTCGCAACGACGTTACTCTCACAACTTGACCGAGGTTGTACTGGCCTTCATCTCAACCAATCTGTGTACATCACCGCACTACTGCCTTTGCATAGTCGTGTCGCTTTCTCATCCATTGAGAGGCCAAGTCTTGCTGGTACTCATTGGCCTATGCTTTCTGCGAACACGAACACTACCCCGTCTTGGATGCTCGTACAACGAAGCTACCTCTCGTCCACCTCCCCCGTCGAAAGCTCGCTACACTTTCTGTACAACTTTGATTCCTCGTGTACGATAGATAGAGAAATACAGTTTTCTTTTGCCACATGCTTTGACTCTCCGACGTCCACAGTGCTTGTTCCACTTGGCTCTGCCTGTCTCTTCGTCTCTCACCACACTTTGGCGGAGGTGAAGGTCTTACTCCCAGCTTCGTACATCGTTCATATTTTTCTGTGTTCATGTCTACGGAAGGCGACACCGAATCCCATAGAGTTAGTCGTGTTCGAGTCCAGTTTTACTTGTTTTCTTACAAAAAGCGCCCGTTTCGCCTTCACAGAAAGTTGCCCTGGATAAACTAAGATTCCGCAAAACGACACGTCAGGATACTTGTGACCCACAACCGGTCAATCCCAACAACAACCCTGCCCTCTTGTTCGCACCCCCACCTCCACAGTCCAGAGATGCGTCCGCTTCCACACTCCACTACCCACCCTCCACCCCGTCAAGCACACAGCCCATCGTTCTCGTTCCAAACTCAAGTCCTACCGCCCCAGAGGCCGTCCAACAACCTTATCAACACCAGAACCCGCCCTCCATGGCAGGCCCAAGTCGTCACGTCCCATGGAATTATACTCCTCAACCTCACCACCCAGACCCCCTCTCCGCCTCAAGCGGGTTTGTGAACGGAGGAAGAGCAGCTTACGCGTCATTCACGCGTAACTATGGCGCAGACACACGACGGTTGTCTGACGTAGACGGCCACGCGGAAGATGGCCCCCCTAGAAAGCGCATCAACCGAGGAGACGCACTTCCCGTCCTAGGTATCTGTATGCCCGACTCTCCCGAGATCCAGCGACTCGGCCAACGGCGGAAAGCGAACGTGAGCTTGGGTGGGGTGTCTACATCTTCCGATGATTCCATGCCAGATATTCGACACTCCCTCGAACCGCCGGCTACCGGCCGGTCTCGCATACTCCGGGGACAGCGTCCTGGCTCCTCGGAGTCCACAGAGCCCTCTCCCAGCAAGGACACTTTCGCAAAGTTTAGGATCTCGAACATTGACCGTGACATTCGCCTCGTATCGGCCGCATGGACGCAGGCTGGTGGTGACGAGAAGAAAGCCATCGGTCTCTTGGACGACCCTCTGTGGAAACCTGAATCCAAATCACCTGCGCTAAATACCTCCCCCGATCCCCTTACGGAAACGGGCAGAGTCGCCGAGGTCGACGAGGCTACTAAAGCTAATCGCGCTGCACTGAGGGAGAAGGCCAAGAAGTCTTCCATCTATGCGAACAGGGCCGTGCTAGATACTACCCAATCCACGCCAATAGCCGCTGCATCCATCCCCATGGTCGCATCGCCGACATCTCCGTGCACCCCGATCGTTGTTCCACGACGCAGACGCCTAAACAAAGTCATCGTCTCCGACTCTGATCAATCGGACAATGAGGAAGAAGACAACCGTTCCGCAACGTTGCCCGTAAATGACTCAGAAAGGGGGGCGTTGAACTTCCTCAATACCGCTGTTAGCGAAGGGCTGCAAGAGTTGACCGGTAAGCGTAACACGTACGACACTACCCTGAGTTTACTGAGTTACCGTCAGGTTGCAGCTCGGAACAGGCCGACAAAATCATATCCCTCAGACCGTTTACCTGCGTTGACGATGTCGTGGTCAAGTTGGGTCAGGGTAGGAAGAAGGCCGGACCGGCTGGCATAAGTCCTCGGCTGTTTGACGATTGTCAGAGAGTACTTGGTGGATATGGTGCTGTTGACAGCGTCCTGGAGAAATGCGAGCGCATAGGTGCAAGCTTGCGTGCGGCGATCGCTTCGTGGTCTGCAGACAACGCCAATAGCAAAGGCAAGGGCAAAGAAGAAGCGCCTAGAAACATCTCCCTCTTAGTTGATGTTGATGAACCCGAGGAAGGTTCGTTGAGCCTGAACTCTGTCGAGTCGGCGACGAAAGAGTACTTTGCAAAACAACCCGCCACGTTGACCCCTGGGGTGATGTTGAAGGATTATCAGCTGTTGGGTATCAACTGGTTATATCTGCTTTATAAAAAGGAATACAGCTGTATACTTGCCGACGAGATGGGTGAGTGGTTTTGGTGGTTTCTTCCCGAGTGTTTGTTGAATATTCCGTACACCAGGACTTGGCAAGACAATCCAAGTTATCAGCTTCTTCGCTCATCTGAAGGAGCGAGGGACTGTTGGTCCACATCTTGTCATAGTACCGTACGTCTAGAGTTGCCAACACGTGTCTGATGACCAACGGTCCATACAGGTCGTCAACGCTAGAGAACTGGTGTAGAGAATTTGCCCGCTTCGCTCCGTCAATATCGATTCAGACATATTATGCCGGTAAAGAGGAGCGACCTGCGTTGCGGCAAACCCTTGTTGATACTCAACGTCGGCATGGTAAAAACGAGAGTGGTTGGGAGGTACTCATTACGACGTACAACCTGGCCCAGGGTGATGAAAAGGATCGCAAGTTCTTCCGAAGGATGGAGTGGGATGTGAGTAGTCTCACGTTGGCGAGATACATACTGCTTTGCTCATGCCATCATAGTGTATTGTCTTTGACGAAGGGCATGTGTTGAAGAACTTCCAGTCTCAGCGCTATCAGGCACTTTTAAAGTTTGACGCTAGGTGGCGACTTCTTTTAACCGGCACTCCTCTGCAGAACAATTTACAAGAACTTGTGGTAAGTCTGTTTTGTGCAGTTTGAAGATGTCGAATGATCGATTTCTCCGTAGTCGTTACTCAACTTTATTCTTCCGAACCTTCTCGGGGAGACGATGGATTCGTTGCGTGCGATTTTCAAAACCAAAGGCGATGCCAAGGTTGCGCTGCTCTCACAGGAGCGCATCTCGCGAGCGAAAAAGATGATGACACCGTTTGTGCTTCGGCGACGGAAGGACCAGGTGCTCAAGGATCTTCCTCAAAAGACGGAGCGAATAGAGTGGTGTAACATGACGGTGCTGCAGAGGTCGATTTACGCCGACGCACTACAGCGATCTAGGAAGACGATACTTGAAACAGACAACAATACGCCGAGCACGTCGGGGACCTCGACGCCAAATGGGACTGTGGGGACCGGGAAGAAAAAACCAACCAAGGCGCCGCGACCCAGGGACAAGTACGCAGAGAACAGCTCGAACGTGCTGATGGACCTGCGCAAGGCGGCGTCGCATCCGATGCTGTTTAGAAAATTGTACACGGATCAGATCCTGACGTTGGTGACCAAGCAGTTGCTGAAAGAACCCGACTTCAGAAAACGTGGTGCCATATTTCAGTATGTCAAGGAGGACATGGAGGTTATGACGGATGCGGAGCTGCAGTTCTTTTGCCAGGGTTACAGGGTGAGTTGGCCCTAATTAATGCACGGTCTTGGACTGACTTGTGACAAGTCGACGCGAAAGTATGCTCAAGATGAAACGTGTTTTCTCAATGCTGGCAAAATCACAGTACTGCTGCGACTACTCGAGGAGTATGCGCAACAAAAGCGCAAAGTGTTGATTTTCTCTCAGGCAAGTGGACGTGATTTGGACAGAATGAATGCGAGCTGAGGTGCAAGGACAGTTTACCCAAATTCTCGACATCCTGCAGGCAGTGCTCAAGCAAAAGAATATCAAATATTCGCTGTTGACTGGATCGACGGCTGTGGATGTGCGACAATCGCTGGTGGACGAGTTTACAGAGGACGAAAGTATATTTGTCTTTTTACTCTCTACGAAAGCGGGGGGGATGGGGATAAATCTGACAGCAGCCAGCGTTGTTATCATGTGAGTGGTTTGGATAACTAACAGGATTGAGGTTGACTGGTTGCAAGGTTTGACCAAGATTTCAACCCGCACAACGACCGACAAGCGCAAGACCGTGCATACCGGATAGGGCAGAAACGGGACGTCGATGTTGTGAAGTTGATCACGCGGGGGACGATCGAAGAAGACATGCTGCGGTTGGGAGAAGCCAAGCTGGCACTCGACGAAGCGGTAGCGGGGGACACGGAGGAGGTGGAAGGGGAGAAGGGAGAGTGCAGGCAGGAGACGGAGATGAAGATGTCACTGATGAACGTGCTCCGAAAACAGCTGGAACAGCAAGAGACACAACGAAGTGCAAGTCAAACGGCACTCTCTGGTTGATGAACTTTACGATGACGGATGGCGTAGTGTTACATGGAACATACCCTCTACATTGGAGATGTTTTCAAGGAAATACAGACAAGCCACGGATCAAGCGATCTACGCTAGCACGAAAGTAGTCGTTGTCGATGCCTTGCTGGCGAGAGTCCATTGGCACGAGGGGATTCCTGACTACAAAGTTGACAAAGGGACCGCTGTAGATTTGTCGGAGGACGTCGCGCAGGTCATCGGTAGATGGATCGCTGAGACAGACGAACTTGTAACCAGAAATAGTTTCGTACAAGTGGAGTCTGTAGGTGGAGGTGCGGTAGCTTATGAAGTGCTCGTCTCTGGAGGCGGTCAGATGGGGTTGAACGGAAGAGAGGTTGCGGATACCTTGCGGACAGTTTCTTGATCATGCTGCGCAACGACAAGACGACGCCGTACACAAGCTTTGCTTCCTCATCAAACGGGAGTGCGTTCGACTTTTTGGGATCTGGCAACTGGACGGGGGACTCGTGGGCGACGGCGACGACGAATCCGGTGGAGGAAGAAAGGGTGTTGCGAGGGCTGGTCACGGTAGAGTTGGACTGGGTTGTCGTGTCGGTGGATTGCGGTGCGACTGCACGGGAGACGGCGGTGAGGATGCCGCCCTCAGTGGCGGGTTTGAGGTATTTCGTGCGATGCCAGTCCTGATAGTAGACGCAGGCGCAGTGTCTGAGATGGGTCGAGTTATTAGACGTAGTAGACTTGTTTTTGTTCCGAGTTACCTGTCAAAGATGTAGAGACTGTAGATGGAGATGGTCATCGTTCACTAGTACGATGACCTCGGACGTACCGTTGTCGTTCCCTGCCATTCTTCGCAATCCCCGATTCGCTCATCTCCACGTCGCATCATCCGACGATGACCCCCAACGGGTTCGCAGAGTCACCAAAGACCGCACAGAACCAGAAGGAAAGCGTTGGGTGAGACGACGCGAGAACGGTGTGCACCATGTCCATCTCCATCTCCTTCTTGACTCTCGTCCCCAGCCAAGTTTACGCACAATCCACACATCGCACTTCCGACATCCCTCGACTTTGCGAGTCCGCTCCAACTTCCACTGTCCACCTTTCCCCGTCCTCTCCCTGCTTATCTGCCCCGCTCTCTCCCCGTCCCGACCGCTCGTCCTCCTCCCTCACTCCCCCAGACCTCCTCCGCCGGCCTCTTCTCCCTCTCTTTGCGCGGTGCCCGCCGTACCCTCCGCGCACGTCCTTCCTCTGCCTACCTGGTCAAGGATATAGAGACACACCTGGCTACATGGCTTCAAGGCGGAACATACCTGAACCCCGACCAAGCAATGGACGTCCTCCGCTTTCCTGGTGACCCCGTCGGCGGCAGGCAAGACATCAGAGAAGTTGCCAGGGAGGCCGGCAAACTCGTCTGGGCTGTCAAACCCGACGGCGGCTTCGAGCGATACGTCGTCCATTGCGTCGCGAGGTGGTACGGCGTCGTCAGCTTCAGTATGTGCCCCTCGCTTCACACTCTTGCACCTGCTGACACCATCCATCAGGCAAGGACACCGATGGTCATCGTCTCACCTACCTCCTCCGCCCCAACGTCACCCGCCCGGATCCGCGTCTCAATGCAGCATCTCCAACGCTCGACACCCCTCCCTTCACAGACGCCTCCGATGTCCCCCTCTCCGACCTCAACACGACAGACGCCTCCGACATCGATTCTGTCTCTGGAGACATACCCGCCCGCTCGCTCTCCGATATCGAGGAAACCCGTTCCGCATCCCCTGCTTCCTGGTCTCTCATCGGCCAGTCCGACTTTGCCCCTCACTCGGTTGACGACGTGGATGATCTTGGTTTCGCAGCGTCCATGGAATCCCTATCCCTCTCTGCACATGCCGATTCAGACGACTTGGCGGACTCGACGCTCACCCCGTCTCGTCTACGGGATCCCGCCCTCTCCTCTCGTCCTGTGCAAGGCGAGAATCCGGCACCCTCTCGTGCACGGGCCGGTCGAGACTGTTTGTCTGCTCTGTATCCCCGCTCGACTTCATCTCCTTCTCCAGCTCGCAGATCTCCACATCGTTCGCCTTTCTCTCGCAATTTCAGCGCAAGGCGGAAGAGGAAAGCCAAAAAGGTCAAAGGTCTGGCTGGAGCTTTGGGAGCTGATAAAGGAACATTCCACGATTACTTGTTTTCTGAAACATGAAGTCGCGCTGTCGATTCAGTCCGCCTGTTGGATGTGTCTACATTTTACTGCGTAAATATCCTTGTCAACAGATATAGCGTCGATCCTCCCAGTCGAACAAAGTTTGTAATCGCCGCAAATGCTAGAATGAATATCAAGTATCCTTTGGTCCGCGAAACGCCTGCGTCCGGCCTAAACGTACTCGAAGAGTCCGCGCCAGACAAAATCAACAACAGGAGCACGCCCTGCATCTCCCGTCACACCAAGACCAACCGCCAAAAAGCAACGATGACTCACGTTCGACAACACCCACGTCAACAGCACGTTGGTTCGCACGTTTGCATAATAATCCATCGCAGCTTGCTCCTTTTCCCGCTCGCTCATCGTTTTCGTCTTTGCTTTCCCCCGCGGCTGCTTGCCCTTCGCACCTTGACCATTATTGGCAACGTCGGCAAACTTGGCGGCTCGTAGTGACTCGAGCGCTTCCTCGTAGATTCCGTTCACGTCCGCCGCTTCCGCAAGCATCTTGATGTCCACTTGAGAATGCGAGTCCTGCACGGCTGCGCCGAGATCTGCGTCGGGCACTGCATCTTGCTTCGTTCCCCACGAAATCTAGCATGGGTAGAATGTGAGCCGGATACGAGTAACTAGGTCAGAATACAAACGTCGTTCAGGTTCGAGAATGCATATCTATGCATGCGCAAGTCAGTTGGTCCTTTCCAAGAGACGACAAGTTTGTCCTACATGCTCAAGATGCAAACATACGTCGGAGTCAGCAGCAGGTATTGCGTAAAACTAGTCACGAGATGCCACGGATCAAATGCAAGTAGCCCACTCATGACATAGACTGCGTGGACACAAATTTCAAAAGACATCGAACACGGAATCATACATAAGGACCTACCTCCGTACGTGACAGCAATGCTCAATAATACAATGCTTCCTCCGGTTTGAGAAGCGGCTGCTATCCCACAGAGCACAGACGCGATGATGAGATAGACCATCAACACTGCTAGAAAGATCGACGCCAGCTTGTATTTTAGACGAGCACTGGAACGGGGGGCTCAGTGTGGAAGACTCTGATCTAACCAGGACCTACGCTCTCGGCTTGTTCCCCATAGACATCAGGAAACACGCAATGATGATCGACGCCAAGAAATACTTGGAACGATACGTCATCAGAAAAATGGCCGGTCAGAATGGTAATACTTCCTACTTGAACTATCGCATTGAAGTACCGGATGTTTGTCAACCCGAATGATTTATCCTCCAGGGATGAACTCAGTACGACCTATTCGCCGTCTCGTCAGCACAACCCATGTCACACAGGGCAAATGCTCACAAAAAACAAGTAAAAATTTCCCTGAGACAACCCGTCTCAGTATCAGGTATTAAACATCATATAAAACTCACGATCCCAAACCAGGAGAACACCATGTTGATGCAATTGTACACTGTTTCCATGAGTAGTGTTACCTTCCTCCAAGGGCTATGCCCACTACGCATGATTTGACCGACATGTGCGATGGCATAGACTGCGGCGAAGAAGGATCCGTTTAGCCATCGCCGACGCTGGGATATAAACTCTGGGAGCGTTTCGGGAACATCAGTCTCGCCAATAGCCCCTTTCACGTACTTGAGGACCCTGAAGGATAAACAGATGAACGAGGATTCAAGACGGTGGGGTAACGTTCGTACCAGCTGGAATTGGCTTTGGCTATCAGCTCGAAACAAAGAATACGCTGAAAGCCATCGATTTACAATCTCACAAAAATCGCAAATAGCTTACGTCCTCAGCGAGATCTACCGCTTGTTAGCTTCCTAGTAGACAAGTAGTGAGGACAACCTACACATGTTTGACGTGAAAATATCCGTATCGTTGCCATGAAGTACCTCGCCTTTGAAGTAGGAGGCAAGAGGACCGCGACCATCTTTGTTGTTCTGCAAGGCAATGTACCTGTAAGCGGAAAACGCGCCAGGCTATCCGCGTGTGAATTGTGGTTTGACATACAGAATGAACAAGTTCACCAGAACACTGATATAACCAAACATACTCTCGGTGGGTTTGTCCAAGATATTGCTAAGCTTGTACTCAAAGTTTTGCGCAGCAACTTTGCAAGAAAGTCAGTGCTCATGGAGATATCACAAACCGAGTCACTCTACCCAAGGGATTCAAAAGGTGTTTCCAGTTCTTGCCCTTGTATGCCGCAATCTCTCCACAAGCACCGCCGACGTTTGAGTTGACATCGAACGTCTTCCACAGACGATAGATGCTGTTGTTCCCAGGACGTGTACCGACGTCCAACAACACGCAAACGTTTGGCTGCGGCACAAAAGTCAAGCTAGTAAACCACGGATGACTCTACCCACTTGTAACATTGGTGCAAACGCATTAAAGAACCACCGATGACTATTTATCTTCTTCTGGTTCCTTTCTTTCATGCAGAAAATGATTTGCGTGGGTACGATGCCTTTGTCCGGATACTTGAACTGGATGTTTGGATCCAAGGCAAAGGATGTTGTATATTCAAATAAATGGGCGGTCACCTCCTTATTGTTCACGGTGTTTTTCATGTGGTCTCCGGGTTGGTAAACACCTAGAAGAGTGAGGCAGTCGAGGACGCGGGGATGAACCTTCTTTCGTCCGTCTGCCACAATGCAGACTACGACCTACACATAACGTTAGCGGAGGGTAAGTATATCTGCGAGTAGGGAAAACCTTCTTCCACGCGTCTGGTCCCCAAGTCTGCGAATTTTTACGGGAACAGAGATGCGCAATATTCCGCATCACACCATACATGGTCCTGCAAAATAAAACCTCGTCTTCCTGTGTACAGCTGCCTGTTAGCATGCTCCGCGATGACTTATGATGCCGAACCTACATTGTACATGGTAATAACGATAAACAACTCTGTGGTTCGCCCGCTCTCGTTCTGACGAAGGAAAAACTTTTCTTTCTCGAACTCGTCAGGGTCACAGGTGACGGCAGTATACCTAGCCTTGGTCATTTCTGGTTCTCCGCGATAAGGCAAGACAAGCTTGGGGGGGACACTGAGATCGACGACTAGGTTCCCGTTGGTGAGTTGAACGCGCTTCTTTTTGAGTCTACGCCGAACGCGACCAATGGGGGCGGGTCCAAAGTGCATAGTTGTCTGGACCGGAGTTTCGGGTTCAGTAGACAATGAAGAGGTCCTTTCCCCCTGGTCGACTTCGTCATCTTCCCCTGGAACATCCGCATACTGAGATATGTCGTACTGGTCGTTGTAGGCATCATCGTCGTCGAATTTTTCAGAAGAACGAGCAGGAACATGGGATTGTGAATAGCCAGTGTAGTGTGCAACATTGTTCTCGTCGAGTCTATAGTCTTCGTCGTCACCAAAAGGGGTTGGGGAACGCGACCGCGGCGGGTGGTAGGATTGACGGGGATATATTCCTGAAGTGAACGCCTCCGTATCATGCTGGAAGTGATCAACAGAGCTGTTATATGGCACGCGGGGACTATTCTCATCGTATTGCGCGTATACAGTGGGTGTCGAGCTGAAGGGGGTGCCGATGACATGGGAGACAATGCTTGCTGGTGGATGAGGCAGCGAACGGCTGGATAGCTGACTGTGTTGGCTATACTGGGAGAGAGGGCGTGTATCCGAATGGTCGGTGTAGACTGAGGTGGGTCTCGAGTAAGGGTCGGTGAATGGGTCGTGGTCGTGCGAGGACGAAGAATCGTCTAGGTCGAGGGTTTCGCCAGTCATGATAGTGGGCAAGAGTTGACCTGGTTGATAACGCTCTGGAGGCTGTCTCGACTGGGCTGGTTCATATTCGGCAGCATCTGGTGGGCTTAGGGTGGGGTGAGCGGTGTCGTGGTGGCAAGAAGAAAGAAGCGATACCTGTGGTGGCGATGGTCTTCGCGGTCGACTGGGGGCGGTTTTCGTAGGGGCATCGCCGTCAATAAGTGGATAAATTCAAGTCTCGGTTTCGGACTCGCGTCTCAGTCACGTGAATGTCCACATGACGTGACAAGGTCACACTAATGTACGCGTGACACGACGCGTAACGTGACAATTAGCGGGTCCAAGTTTGTCCACCATGGCCGATTCGATGTCGAGTCCGTGGATATGCGACTACTTCACGGACGTTGCAGAAACATTTGGCGCACAGATTTACAACGCCCCAGCGTCGTTAAGCAAAAAGAAAGTGCAACTTACAGAAGTTCGTGGCCCTTGCTACGTACTTGCGTATCCTGACGATCACATTTTAGCTTCTCACTTATCAAGAGGATAGTTACGTTTGGGCGTGGGTGTCCGACAAAAATTACAGAGTGTCCGTCCGCATCTCAAACGATGCCGTAGAGTCGTACAAGAGGTCAGTCGGATCACTATTAAGGGACATTGCCCCTACCAACTCTTGTCACAGTATTCATCGCCGGAGCATCTTGGATTGTCGTTTCGCCG
This sequence comes from Boletus semigastroideus, assembly GCA_038090295.1. Lineage (NCBI taxonomy): Eukaryota > Fungi > Basidiomycota > Agaricomycetes > Boletales > Boletaceae > Boletus > Boletus semigastroideus. The sequence goes on along the minus strand of JBBPMK010000042.1, from coordinate 9,917 downwards.
TTGTTTTCATCTCCAGCTATCGCCCCGTGTTTTCTCCGCGTCCTCTCCGTCCAAATACGACCGGGAATACGTCCACGTCTCATATATCACTTGAAATCGGCCAAGTCAAATTGGTAGGCATGGGTGGTCACTTGTTTGGAAATCCCCGTGATCTGGAATCGGATGCGAACATGGAAACATGGATTCTCGGTCTTCGTCAAGACGGTGGGGGTGGGTAAGTTCGCGCATGTATCCGCCGACCTGATTTAACATCATGGTTCAGGAACGTTTTGAAACTTCGCAAGCAAGAAAAATTGGAACAGAACAAAAAGGCTCCTTCCTCTCCCCCTACATATGCTCCTGTCTCCCAATGTCACGCCAGTAAACCTGCTGAGGATGTTGCAAAACCCAAGCCCAAACCGCTCCAAGACTTTAAACGCGCATATAGTAAACGCTGGGAGGTGCGCCATTTATCTTTGTGATATCTGTAGGGTGCTAAGTTCAATGACTAGTCAATCGAACTTGATCAGTGGAAATTCCGGATCAAGCCCGCCGCAGTGGAGTGCCCTGGTCGTATGTGCATTCTCGTCGTAATGCATAGTGGCTCATATTGATTCTCGTAATCATCTAGCCCTAGCATCTCCCTCGTCGTCCCATAGCACACCTACCAGAACCTCTGGTGTACAACAACAAGGAACACCAACGGATTGGTCACCTTCGAACAGGGGCAGTCCGGTTGTTCCGGACACTCTCACCAAATCTCATTCCCAACAGCTCGATGAGCCAGCGGTGTTACCTACCATTTCGAACCTACCCTCTGACATAGAAACCACCTCCGACACCCGTTCCCTACAACCACCTACGCCTGCCCAACGCGTTAGGCGCTCGCCGCCCCCTCCGTCTACCCCACCCTCTCGCACCTCTCCAGACAGATTATCCCATCATTCCCCCTTTCCTTCCCAACAACTCCCTTGCTCTTTTCCACCTCTACCTGGTTCGTCTTTACCCCCTCCATTTTCCTCTCCGCCGTCACCGATGAGCATCCGGAAAAACATTCAGCGAAAAGTCCCCCACCCAGGACTCCCTGCTCCCAGACCAGATCCCACCAAGCAAGGCTCAGTGCAGATCCTTGTACCCAATTCTGACACGTCTGGTACAGGGTCATCTCAGTCATACTCCCAACCGCAGCATCAGCTACTGCTACATCCACCTGCCTTCCCGTCACCTCTTGCAAAGGACTTTGAACCCCCTGGTGCATCCACACCCAGAGTGACAAAGCCTGATTCCTTGACAAAACGCATGTCAAAGATGTCCGCAGAGTCTTCTCCTCCACAACGCGCCGGGAACGGAATCATTTCGACAGTTGACCAGTGTGTTGTGGAAAATGCCCACACCAGCATACAGAAGCGGGACGCGTTGGAATCCACTCGGCCGCCCGCGCCAAGTTTACCAAGGATTGAAGTGCTTGAAGTAGGGACATCTGATCCTGAGGAAGACAAGTTAGAGTGGACACAGAGAACCGCGCGGTCAGAGGTTGCCTCTAACACATATGCCGGAACACAAGGCATGGGCGACGGGGACGCCGACCACGAAGATAATCAGCTCTCCTTTGATAAAGTCCGTTCACCACAGAAAAGTCCACCTCGTCCATGTCTACCCGTTCCTTCAGTCGTGCAGCACGCCTCTTCCAACAAGCAAGGCACCGCCAGAGTTTCCATCTCGCTTGTGCGCCCCGGGTCCCGAAGTTCTATGCATTCGCTTTTTTCGGATTCGTTGGAGGACGAACTGACTGCATTTCCACACACCCCCGTCATTGTTGGTCAAACTGTTAAGGTACAAAAAAAGGCGAGCCCTATACACATCCCAAAACACAACCCAGAAGCATGGAAAAAACCCAGTTTCCTCACGATGAACAAAGGAAAGGGAAAGGCTCGCGCTGTCGAGGAACCAGACGCACCGAGTGTCAAAGTGGGCAAGAAACGCCGCCATTCCGATCAACCTGAAACACCTGTGCCGAAGCGACTGAAGGTCGCCATATCGGAAGTGCACCACACTGCGTCAGGTCAGGCTGATACGGAAAGCATCCAGCGTCCAGTGGTCAAGGGATCGCCCATTGGGAAGATCCATTCAGGCAATCATATCTCAGCTACCCCCACCGATGCCACCGATGCGGCATCATCATCCACTGTCGTTCAATCATCCAAGCCTCGTTTAGTGAACTTTGCTGTCGACTTTGAAAGAGTCGAACTAGGGGAAAGTGTGCCCATACCATTGGTGGACTTCGACAAGGACATAAAAGCTACGTTGTTGAGAACAGGAAGGATTCGGACGCTTGGGAAGAGCGTAGAGGAAGACGGCAAAGTTTACATCATGAACTAATGGGATGATAGCACGCACCAGGTTCATGTATACGTTACAGATATATAATAAAGTTTTGGTCGACGTTATGGTGAGTTCGCCCACTACTACTGGTACTCGTTCACCTCAGTAAGTTCAAATTTAGATCCTTCCTCTAGATACGATCCCCTTCTAAGACCGGTGACAAGGGTGACCAGTGACTCGGTCCGCAATTCATTTCTCATGGTATGGTCACCAGACTGGCGACGGGGCCCGAGCACCGCGACGCTAGTCCCAGGCAAGCTCATCCAAAATTATTCTACAGCCACATCTACATTTCCCAGCGTTCGTTCCCCGCAATGATGGCGCTTGGCATGGGTCGATAAGATACCGAGGGCAAATAACCAGCCTTCCCATACACAGATTGACTTTGTCTTCTCACTGTCCCCAGCAATGGTGCACTACTCGGCATTCAACTTGCGCGTCATTTTTGTACTGACATTAGGAAGCCTCACATATGGCTACGCCATCAGCGTCATATCTAATACGCTCGGTCAACCAGCTTTTCTTTCCTACTTCTCCCTCACCACCAATCCATCCTATGCGAGCCGCATTGAGGGCGCCATTAATGGCCTCTTCTCGGCAGGTGGCACGTTTGGGGCGCTCCTCGTCGGATGCATGTGCGATAAATACGGTAGGAAGGTGACGATGAACACGGCGAACCTCGTGTGTATCATCGGAGGGGCCGTGCAAACTGGATCGGTGAACCTTGCAATGTTACTTGTAGCAAGGTTCATTACTGGGTGGGGAATCGGCATGATGGTTGTGCTCATCCCAATTTTCCAAGCTGAGATCTCTCCGCCGTCCGCCAGGGGGCTGCTTGTCGGTCAACACGGTGAGTTATTCTGCTCATGCGATTTTTTCTCAGGAATCCATGATTTTACACACCTACCAGGCGCATGGATCGTCTTGGGGTACGCCATAGCGGGATGGGTAGGGGTTGGGACCTACTACTCCTCGAACATGAGCTTTCAGTGGCGTTTTCCGCTTGCGCTTCAATGTGTCTGTCCCATGGCTCTGCTCTGTTGTAGCCCATGGGTCCCAGAATCACCCAGGTGGTGTACGCATTCTTGTCGAGATGACACCAGAGATACTGAACCAGTTGATCTAGTGCTCATGCAAGGCCGACACGCTGAAAGTTGGGAAATCGTTTCCAAACTCCACATCGACGCTCACGACCTCGCAAGTCCCGAATCCGAACGATATAACTTTGCTCAAAAAGAATTCCATCAGATGGTCAAGCAAGTGGAGGTCGATTCTCAAGCGTGGGCTGCTGGAGGCGGGATGCGCCAGATATTTATCCGCCCGTCGTATCGCAAGCGTATGTGGATGGGATTCTTTACTCAGTATGCCGCCCAGGCTACTGGAGCAATGGTCGTCTACAGTCAGTACGCAATCATTTTTCTCGCTTTCTCGTGTTAATTTGACTCCGGCAGACTACATAGTTAGATTATATCAGGGACTTGGAATCACCGGGGGGACGGTCCTCATACTTGGAGCCCTCTATGTCACAGTGGCGACGGGTGCCAACTTCCTCGCATCCTTTATCATGGACTACGTGGGTCGTGTCCGCCTGCTCAGTAAGGGAGACTCTTGTGTCGGCTCGTAACACTGATTGTCCTGCAACATAGTCATTGGCCTGACGGGCTGTATGGTGACGCTCGCACTGGAATGCGTCATGGAATCGCAATACGCATCACCTCACGCCCACGTTACGAACTCTTTGGGGGTTTTGTTCATCTTTTTGTTCATCTGTTTTTACGCCTGCGGGATAGATGCCACGTCCTACGTCTACTGTTCCGAGCTTTTCCCAACACACATTCGTTCGCAGGGCATGGCATTCTCGATGATAGGCACTTTTCTGAGCACGGTCATCTTCCTCGAGGCAGGCCCTACGGCGTTGGAGAAGATCAGGTGGTGGTATTATGTGATGTTCATCGGATTGACCATCATTGATATCGCAATAATATGGCGGTGGTTTCCAGAGGTGAGATTGTAAATGGGGAAAAGACGAGAGATCGAACTGACGCGTGGTTAGACCAAGGGACTTTCTCTGGAGGAGATCAATGGACTGTTTGGAGATGAGGTTGCCGTTCACTTCTCCGACATTCAAAGTGGGATTTCCCCCTCGAGTCAAGGGTCAGATGGCAACGAGAAGAAAGAGAATATAACACATTTGGAGATTTCATTGCAATGATGCCCTACCAAGTCACATTATAGCGAAATGTATCCAAGCATTGTCAATGATGCAAGACACTAGTCTAAAACTGCGTATTTCTTCAAGTGTTCTGGAATGACGTCGTACAACGCTTTGGACCGCAACCATTGTTTGGAGAATAATCGGCTTTGATAACGGTATGCACCATCACACAAGACGGTGACGACGCTTGATCCTAATGACCGTATAGAGTTAGTCATGTCTTTGAAAAGTAGTTGCGAAACAGACCCTTTCCGAGTGCTTGCGCGAGTTCGACGCCAGCCACAACGTTCAGAGCCGTGCTTGCGCCAAGGTATAAACCCTCTGTGTCCAAGAGCTGGTATAACATCACTATCGACTTTTCGTCTGAAATCGTGAACGATCCGTCCACGTCATTGATGAAGGTTTCTAGATTGTTCGTGATACGACCTTGGCCAATGCCTGTAGAATAACGGAGCTTCAGCTCACCAACGCGCAACACTGACGGAGAACGGCAGACCTTCGGTGATGGAGCTGCCCGTGCGCTCGGTGAGCTTCCCACCACTGGACACGAAAGAATGCAAAACACTTCCTGGGGGGTCCGCAAGCCATACCTGTGTCTTCCCACCGCTCTTTTCCTTCAAATACTTGCCTACGCCAGCCAAGGTGCCACCGGTACCGGTCGCACAGATGAACCCGTCGAGTTTGCCTTGCATTTGTTCCCAAATCTCTGGACCGGTCGTCAGGTAGTGGGCGCGAGCGTTCGCGGTGTTGTCAAACTGGTCAGTCCATATGGCGTTCTCCAGCTTGGCGACGTAATCCCGAGCTTGGTGGTTGTAGTTTTGTGGGTTCTCGTAGGGGACGGCGGGAACGGGATGCACTTCGGCGCCGAGCATGCGCAAGAGGTCGATCTTCTCTTGGCTCTGTGAACGGACGACGTGTGTGAGCTGCAGCGTCATTGCAAGGAAAGACGGGCGCACCTGAGAGTCGGGCATGAATATGACGCACTTGTAGCCCTTGGCTCGACAGACATGAGCGAGGCCGATGCCGGTATTCCCGGCGGTCCCTTCGACGACGGTTCCGCCAGGTCGTATGCTGGAACGCCCATCAGTCTTCGGAACGCTGCAAAAGCGTGTACGCACAGGCCCTTTTCCTCAGCGTCCCGAATAATTCCGATGGCAGCACGGTCCTTGACACTCCCCCCTGGATTTTGAAACTCTGCCTTGCCGAATATTTGGCATCCCGTTTGCTCAGACAGCGATTTGAGGTAGATCTGTGCAGAGTGTAATTAGGACGTCGCGCTCGACGTTGAACTCATCTACCAGAGGTGTGTTTCCCACGGCGTTGGGGAAACCTTGGACAGTGGACGCAAAGCGTCTTTGGGCCATGTGAAGACGGTGCGGATGACGAGCGAGTCTGGCCGCACAAACAAGAGACAGCATCACACAAAAGGATGACTCGGTGAGACGGTCAGATTTATAGCCGTACTTGGACTTACGGTATACTAAAACCGAGCAAGCTAACAACACAGAGAAATTGTACTTAAGCGATTCTAGTGATTATTGATCACGTCCGCGATCGATATTTAACGTCAGGTGGCACAAATTCACAAGGGATTTCTTCCCATTAAATGGATAGAAGAATAACCAGCCAAGACAGAACAGAGAGAAGACTACGGCTGCGAAGAATGATGTACCCAGGGTGTTGATAAAACAGTCGAACAGAAAAGTACGTCCTCGCTGCATGAGGTCAACCGCGCAAGACAAATGATGAAATCTGTATGAAAGGACATGACGAGAATCAGATGGTCTGTCGTGCGTGCAAGAAACGGGTCGTCGCAGGCCGTGAGAGAAAGAGCATAACAGGGTATCGACCAGACAGAGAAACAAGATGGAGAGTTGAATAATCTAGATCACACTTCAGAGATCGGACAACACAAAGAAAGCCGTCGTACGTGCGTGTTCATGGTTGGCGCTTCTTCACATTCTGATTCAACCACTGAAGTCCTTCGAAAAGACCCTCGCCCGTCGTTGCACAACTATTGACAACCCGATCAGGCACGCCAAGCAGAAAAAAATGACAGAAAATATACCTGGGGTGGACATACCACGAGCGGTCGCGCATTCGGTGGAGGCCCAGTTTTTCGGTGACCTCTGCGGGTGACATGGCTGGAAGGGAATGAGCGACGGATACGAACAGAAGAAGAACCTGGTCGCCAACCTCCGGGAAGATCCTGCTTGTTGGCGAACACGAGTAATAAGCATTCCTTCATTTCCCTGTCGCTGAGTATACGGTGTAATTCTTGTTTTGCTTCGTCGATTCTCTCTCGGTCTTGGCTGTCCACGACGAAAACGAGTCCTTGGGTACCAGTGTAATAGTGTCTCCACAAAGGACGGATCTTGTCTTGACCTCCAACGTCCCACACGTTGAACTTGACGTTCTTGTATGTGACGGTTTCCACGTTAAAACCGACTAGGCTGTAGTGTGAGCAAGGTGACTTGAACAAAGGAGGGACTGACCGGTTGGTATCGTCGTCACGGACTGGTTTAACTTGAGTTTGTAGAGGATGGCTGAACGAAAACAATAAGAGCGTGACTGTGCGAGTGAGCGAGCGGCATACTCGTCTTGCCAGCAGCATCGAGGCCCAACATGAGGAGCCTCATTTCCTTGTTACCAAAGAGACGACCTAATGGCGAGCGTCGATGAGCAGGAATAGTTTTTTTGGTGCTAGATGTAGCTCACTGAGTGTTTTTGACAAGTTGGCACCCATTGTAGTAGAAGTTGAGTAAAGAGCGACTTGAAGGCGAGTTCCAAAGGGATAAACGAGTGCTTTGGTGAGAATTCGAACAAAGTCTTCCGAATATACAATCCTTGACAGGACCCCAGTCACCACCTACACAACGCTACTACACTCCAACTTGACTCTGACTAAACACCTTGAGCCATCCCTCTCCCATGTCCGTCCGCAATGCCTCTATCCGCGCCCGGTACAGCTCTCCCTCTCTCACAGGACTCGCTACCTCGTCTACCTCACTCTCATCTCCCAGCTCAAATGCAGAAAACACCCGCCGGTGACCCTCTGGCGAAACCGGGCTGGTTCGCTGCGGCGACGTGGACGACGAGCGTTGCGATTGCACCGCAGTCCCACTTGGCAACGCCATCGGCAGAGGGCTGGGCGAAAGTACCCCATCTCCATTCAGATCAACGATCCGTTTCGCTCTGCGTCTCTTCGGTCTCCCGGGAGCACGATGTGATGCCGATCGTGTTCCCATAGAGGAGGACACTGCCGTCTCGCCTGCCATTTTCGCATCCGTTGCCATGCCATTTTCACCCATCGACTTCGTTGGCCCGATCGGAACAATAGGAGGGGGTGATGGTATTTGCAGGTCTTTCCTAGAAGTCGTATTCACAGGTGCCACGGGCGTAAGCCCTCTTCTTTCGTAAAAAGTCGGCGCAATCCCATCCAAAGAAATGGACTTGCCCTCCTTGTGAAAGAAGTCGAAGCATGCGATTCGGTAGCTGTCCTCTATCTCCGTCAGTGGGTTGCCCTCGATCCACACCTCCCCGATGTTGGGAAGTGTCGAGAGACGTCCAACTTCGGCACTCTCGTCAATGTGATTGAAGCGGAGGTCTACCCGCTCCAGTGCCATGAGGCGTTCGAGACCACAGATGGACTCGAGACGATTACCGGACAAGTTCAGGTAGAGCACCTGCCCGAGATGTGCGTAGATCCCAAGAACGGAGTCGATCATATTGTCAGCGAGATTGAGCGAAACAAGATTATGGAGCACAGAAAGGCCATGTGGTATAGAGACTAGTAGATTCGAAGATAGATCGAGGTGCGTTACAGAAACAAGATATGGCAGGGGTTCAGTCGGCAAGAACGTGAGCGCGTTGTCTGAAAGGGAGAGGTGTTTAAGGAGGCCCCATTTGTAAGGAGACAGGACCGGAGGCGGTGATGATAGTGTGGGTTCTTCTGGGGCGGGGGCTTCCTCGACTTCCTCGGGAACGGAGGCAGGCAAGGGGGTGTTCGCCCAGGAAGGCTGTCTACGAGGAATTTGTCTCGACCTCTGGTCCTTGAGTGATCCGTTCCTGCGCGTCTGGTCATCAACCACTGCTCCGATAAATATGTCGGCAACATCCTCCAGTCCACTCCGCTTGATAGTTAAGCTACGGAGGGATTCCGCGAGCCTATCCCAGCCAAGCAAAGAGCGAGGATCGACGTCGATAGTCTCGAGAGCCTGGAGGTTCTTGAAGGCGTCCAGCGGGAGGGCGCTCCGACTTGGGGGATCGTCTTTGAGTTCCGCAATAATCTTGGGTCCAGGCGCCTTGAGTAGGAGAGCGGGTATCTTTGTGAAGCTACTGTAGATATATCTGAGTTCAGCATCGATGCTCTGCTGCTCGGGCCGGCTCCACCAGCTGGTGCCTAGGGAGAGGCCGGAGACGGCGGATAGAGAGGAACGGATGGAAGAAAGGGAAAGCGTGTCAGATTTGTCACGGGACGAGCCAATGTCGATGTGTGTGTAGTGCATTGGCTTTGAGGGATTGTCGACCGTGACGTCGAGAGAGCCGACATCGATGCCAAGTGACTCTATGCGCATGAGGATGTAAAAGAGACGATGGGTGTCGATGGCGAAGGTGACTGGGCGGGGTGGAGAGGGTTGGTGGCCGTCGGTGGGGATGAACCAGCTGACAGGATTAAACACGGAGGGCTGGGCAGTCGTGGCGCGCAGACGGCGGCGACGCTGGAAGCCCGCCTCTGCGAGTCCCCTCTCGTTAAGTCTGATGAACGCAGCTATTCTGCGCAGATACTCATCGCCGTGGACAGGCTCCATCACGGGAGTCGTCGTCTTCGTCGTCGTCGTGGTAATAGTGGTTGTCGTTGTTTGTTCGTCACTGTCGTTGGCGTTGGCAGGCTGGTCCGCCGCGCCGCCTCTGCCCCTCTACCGCGCACCCCAGACACCGTGACGTGACAGTATGCGTGACCATGATTACGCGTGATGTCACGCTAGTAGGGTTGCGTGTTGCTTCTGTCCATAATGAAGATAACGATTAAAACACTGCAGCAGAAGGTCTTCCAGGTGCGTACCGCCAGCGCACCACGGCGTCGCTGTTCAATCCGTTCCTAGATCGAAGCCGAGGGTGAGGACACGGTCGGAAAGCTCAAGGAAAAGATCCTTGAAGCCCATGGTCACCCAGTGGAGACGCAAAAGTTGATCTATGCCGGTACGTTCATCCGAATCGATCTCCGAGTCGCTTATTCCATCTGGCGATTAGGCAGAGTGCTTCTTGATTCCAAGACTGTCGCGTCATGCGAGATCAAGGAAAAGGACTTTTTGGTGCTCATGGTGGCAAAGGTATCGAC